>VUQG01001568.1:31323-60275 GCA_015106755.1 Etia nguti | reverse complement strand
GTGGGAAGGGGGGGTGTTGGGGGGGGGGGGGGGGCGTGAGAGGAAGAAGAGATCTTAAAGTGAGAGCACGCCGAGGTGATGACTGACGCCGCCTTGAGTGACGGTTAATGTTGTTGACACTGCAAGCAAGTTGGAAAAGCAGACACTGGAAGCTCGTGTATTTTTTATCGCCGCAGAAACATCAGCTGATAGAGACAGACAACACTTTCTTCTTGTTTACTCCTTTGCTGATTGGGTAAAAACAGCGCAGCTGAGCCTTTTGGGAAACATCATCGATCAACAGCACAGCTTACTAGCTGTACTATTTGCCCCATCTATCACTATTAACCCTTCAGGTGCTCCAGCTGCGGTAGCAATCAGCCCGCTTTTGTCCACAGTTCGACAGCAGGCTTGTGATTCTTGGTAGCCTACAAATTTCAAATGTTTTTTCAGTTAAGGTGGCAATATAATTGCCGGCTGGGCTGTTCTCAGGGAAAACACTTTGTTTTGGCTGAATGTAAGTGATTAGAGTGCCTAAAAATAACCATAAAAACTTCAATAATGCTGTAGTCATTACAAGTGAACACTGTACAGCAAGATCAAAACAACATTATACCGTCACAGAACACATTACTTGCACTCTATGTATTTTCTGCTGAAATGCAATGCAGTGTTTCCTGTTTTAACAGAAATACAATCCGGTCACATTTCCTTCAGAAATTACTTGCCGTTGCACATTTGTATTCACTTGTGCATCGACATTGTTTCTAGAAGGCTGGAGTGCTGAGACCTGCGACAGGGCCACAGTTTTTCTCGCCACCTCCCTATGACTCAGAGTTCAATTTTGGGAAATGTATTAGACAAGATGTAAAAGGTCAGTTTCTCTGACAGCGGAATCTCTGGCAGCAGGGTTAAAAAAAAATGTACATGTTGGGGAATCCAAATAATCAAAACAAGAGCACAAGGTCTGTGAACTGGAGAACTGTGTGCGAAAGCACAAGAATCATTCTGTAAGGAGACTGGGGGACCGGTATGTATACTGAGGGAGCTAATTAGAAAACTCCAAGACAGATGTGGAGGTAAGGATCAAGTGATTGGGATGTGATGATGAAGGCAATAACCCAGCAATCTGTTTCTACTAAACTTATGTCCTACCTAAACGTAATGACAGGGTTTCTTTTGTTTTTAGCCATTGACACTCAGAAATATTGTTGATGGTATACGTGCACATAAACCACTACATTGGACACTGATGTGTCACTCCATACGCTGCCACCCACTGGTCGTTTAATGTTACTATAGATGTATGACGTGTTTCATTGTAATTATTGTTATTTAACCCTGTCATGCATGAATTACGACAACCTCAATCAGGATTTTTTTTCTTAAGTATTTTTAATCATCTTTAAAGATGAATAAAGATACTTAAGAAAAAAATCCTGATTGAGGTTGTCGTAATTCATGCATGACAGGGTTAATAAGGGAAAAACTTGAATAGATGACTATTTGTTCTTGAAGAGAGTTTTATATAATCAAGGGATTTCCTCCCCCCACATTGCAAAGCTATGACATCACAGCAACATGATTGGTCAGTTGCAATGTTGATCCTGGAACAGCATTACTTTGATGAGGCAGGAACAGCAACCCCGGATATCTGATACACATAGCTAGTTAGTAACATGTAGCTAGCATGGCAATGCTTATTGCTAAAAAAAAACTCAGCTAGCTTGCTGCCTTGTGAGCGACTGGTTGTTGTTGCTTTGTTGATCCCTGTCTGTGAATCCTGCTATGGGAAAGTCATATTTTTACTTTCAGTAAATAGATGTGAATTAGTTTTTCTTCACTTGAAAGTATATTAAAGACATTAATTAGCTAGTCTGGTTAAAGTTGTGGGCTGGGTTTGGACAAAGTTTTATTGAATGTGTCCGTAAAATAGATTCTGTTCGTCCCCCACATTCCTCATATTGTCCTGATCATTTTTATTTACATGTTTACATGACATGTCTTGAAACAATTTTGTGCGCATTGATTAGTGTATTTATGATTTAATGGACCCTTGTGACCTGTTAATGGAGTGTTTACAGGCCACTACATGATCAGTACTGGTTGCTAGGGACCTATATGAGCTTTTGCACAGCCGTTGCTATGCAGGGAAAGACAGCGAGCGGGTGAGCTACTAAGCAAGTGAGAGAGCCAGAAGCCCATGCGGAGGATGACTCATAGCACCCCCACCACCACCACCAGGCCCTCCCTCCCCTCATACTCATACCCCCTGCCTTCGTTCCACTGACTCAATGGGACCTCACACACACAAACACACGCAGCTGGGCATGTATACATGTGTGTGCATGGACAAACATTCACAGAAACACACACACACACAGTTTCCTACCAATTCTCTCAGTGGTGGCCAAGCCTGTTAACATGTCTTCCCTGTGGATAACAGCTAATGGCTCATATTCATATGCATGTACACACAGACACAGGCACGCAAAAGTGCAAACTTTTGCACACACGTGGACACATGGACAATGTGTGCACTCACAGGTGCGCACGCACAACGCAGAGATGAACGCTTTTAAAGCGGACCCACACATTCCCACATGCAAGAGCATGAACACACAAGTGCACGCAGTCACGCAGATGTACACAAAAATAAATACAAATGCATAGACAGATACATGAAGCCATCATAACAGTTTCCCCTGAGTAACCATCGCTGAGGTGTTGTTTAAGTGAAGCACTTAAACCTTGTGCTTACATACGGAAGATTGAACTTTGAGGCTCCTACATGTGAGGCCACACTTGTTACATGGTTTTTCCTTTCTACATGAAGATGAAGCTACAAGGTTTTGGAGCTGAGATTTTCATGTGCTGGATAAACTTTCAAGCTCAGGTCACGGTCATGTTTGTTCTCATGCCAATATTCACATTAACACAGCTGGAGATGTGTTTTCGAGCCATTGTCACATAATACAAGGTGCTCTTCTGGTTTGAGTAGCTCTGGGGATTGTTATATGGAGATCAAAAACTGCCAAAATGTGTGCAATTGTTTTCTTGCAATAAAAATATTTTTCTAACTCATGTACTGTTAGTGTAGCAGTTCACACCGGACGCCTAATCTCGCAGGACAAATTTGAACGTTTTGTTAATCGCGGTGCCCCTCCGCTTTCTAGCAGTCCCCTGATTGGAGGCTACCATTTACACTGTGATCTTAAGCAACCAATAGGCAAAAAGCTGACCTCATAACAGATCACTCATTTGCATGAAGAAACAGAAATGAAAAATGTAAACGTGTTTTGGGAAAAAAATGTCATTACAAATAAAAATATCTCAGAGAAAATCATCTTATAAATCAGTGCCTATATTAATTGTGATTGTAATTGAATGATATATTAATTTATTTATGGTTATGGTTTTCTATACCCTGCCCAACCAATAAGAGAGAGGCGCCGGACCTGGAAATTAACCCGGTTAAATGTCTTGTGCAGTTTTTTTCAATAAGTCACATGAAGCAAGTAATAAATCCCGGTAAAACAAATGTTTGTGATCACCAAATCAAACAAACCAAATCGCAGCCAATCACAACAAGACTAAATCAAAGTCAGATGTGGTTTGTCATTCCGAAGAGCGTAAGCTGATCAAAATCACGGACTTTCTGAAGCAGAACAAGCACGAACACACAGGGAAACAGGGGGGAAAGAAAGATGTGGGAAGGATGGAGGGAGAGAAAAAGAAGACCAGTGTTGCTGCTAGTATCTTGGTTATTTATAGTTTAAATGCCCTGGCTCTTTTTTGCCTGAATTCATTGTCTGCCCGTCTCTGTCTCTGTCTCCCCCTCTAGCCTCTCTCCCTTTCTCTCTCCCTTTCCCTTTTTCCTCCCCTCCATATTTCCCCACACCAAATCTCCGCATCTTTCTTTTCCGTGTTTATTCTTTCCATCTCTCCAGTCGACTTCGCCTTTGCCCTCCACCCCACCCTCCTCCTCCCTTCCCCTTCATCTCTCTCTGCTCTTTCATTAGATATTGGGTCAGTGCTCTTTGCTCGACTCCCTCACCACCCCATCCTCCTGCCCACCCTCCAAGCTCCCAGCCCTCGCCGACGCTGCACACTGGTGTGTGTCATTTTTCTTTAGTAATGTTACGCAACGTCCATCACAGACACACCGGGGGGGGGTAAGAGGGTAGAGTAAGAGAGACGCGGATGGGGAGGAAAGACAGTGGACGGCAGACTTAAATGAGGAAGAGACGAGGAGAAAGCAAGCGCTCGCCATTTATTGGTCACTGACCCACTATCTTGCCAGATCCTGCGGTCTGATTAGTCGACCTTCTTGAGCTAACGGCTGATTCTGACCCGTTTGCGCGTGTGTTTTTCACCGGAGCATGAATGTATTTTAATGTGGTGTAATGTGTGACATTATGACCATGACCGCTTTTTCATTCAGCAATCCCCATCTGTCAAACAATTCACATCCATGTCATAAATACAGGGGAAAAAAGCATTTTAGGCCTGTGGTTTCTAACCGACACGTAATATTCCTATTTTAACTGCACCAGCGACGAGTCCCACTGTGGGCTGAAAATTAGACCTCTGCTTAAATCATTTATTAGACCAACAGGCCACTCCAGCTGATTTGTTTGGGCTTTTAAAATGAGGGGATATTTTAGAATAAGGTTTATTAAAAGAATTTCAGTATTTGAAAAACAGACACTGATGATTAATCTGATTATGTAAAGATTTCTGAATGACTCAAGGCTTTAAATGTATGCTGTAAATGAGATAAACTAAGAATCTGCAAATAGAGTCAGAATATCTCACGACCACTTGTTGTTTCTTTTAACCAAACAAAGTAAAATATAATGTAATTCTGCTGTATTACTTTCTGAAATGTTCAGACAAATTCTGCTCTTGTAATGTCCTCATGTCTCCAAACCTAGAGACCTATCAAGGATTAATTTATTTCTGATAAGCATTATATCTGCATTAGTCAGGAAGTTTAGGCCTCCGAGGTGTAAGTCAGCATTAGTGATAGCCTAAACCCTGACCCCAACCAGAATATCTCATTTTTGCTCTTGATAAAAATTATTCTTTCCAGTCTTGCAATCAGTGAACAAAGAACTTAAATCATTCTACCTGATACACATGAAAACTATTACACTTTCTTTTTCAAAGAATGACTTCTTGCTTGACTCCAAAGCGTTGGGGTCATCACCAACAACACCTTGAAAATGATGGGTTAAGGTATGTTATCTATGATATCTTAAGTAAATAAACCCCAATTGATATGGACACAAGAGATAATAATGTCCTTTAGAAGTTTAAATCACACTAAATCACATCTTTATTGTTTTTTTGGGTCATTTGTGATGATTTCACAGAATTTTGACTCTCCCACTCCTTTTGACTTGCCATCAATCCCTGCAATATTTGAACACAATTCACACTAATCAAACCAATTTATCCGTATTAGTCTTCTATACCTAACGCTTCAGTGCTTCAATGCCAGTGGTTCCAACCTTAGGCTGAGAAATTTTATGGAGAAATGCAACGGCCACCATTTTGCACTATTCTTTTTTTTTTTCACATTGAAATGTGTTACCGGTTCTAGATTAGGCATTTGAATTAAGGTATATGACTAATATGAATGTAGCATTTCCTACATTTAAAAAAAAAAAGCTAGTATTATGTACAACATGGTTTCCAGGTCATAGGACTACTCCACAGTATCAAGTGTTACTATAGCTGAGTTTAGTGCCTCACAAATGTGATGCAGCAGAATCAGACTAAAGTCCAACAATTTCATTTTTCACTTGTTTAGAGAATTTAAGAATTTAAAAACGTATATACATTAACATACAAAAAAAATCCAGACGGGTCACTCCATCTCAAATCCATACGAGCCTTCTGCTCAACTGTCTCTGATTTGCATTAAAAAATTATGGTTTTAAAGTGTGAACATATATAATTATTGCTGTCAAATTTCAGCTTCACATATCAAATACTTCTCAAGATATATTTTTTCAAAATGATCCGTTGACCTACTTTCAGGCCCCTTGTCCACACATGGAAATCTGCAGCAATATTTGAACCTGAATTTCTCAAAAACTATTAAAGATAAAAGCCTGACATTTTCATTGGTCGTTCTTACCATCAAAATGTGCCAAATTTGAGACTACACTAATAAAAAGCGCACTGATTATTTGGAGTTTATGCTTCACGAACTTTTATTTAGAGTCCATTTTTTGAGTTTTGAGAGACATTTGGAGACAGTGAAGTTAAAATAGCAAACACTGGAAACAGCGGAAAAGCCTGTGACAGTGCGCTGCTGTTTTTGTGCACAGCTGCGTCTCTCATGCTGCATCACAAGTATGCGCAATTAAATTCAGTTATAGTCATTTGATTATAGTCAACTGTTTTTGCTTTTAATTAGTAAATGATGATTAGTCCTTTTGATATTCAGGATATTCAGTGGTGATAAAAATGTAAAACAATTTGAAATGAATCACACATCACGCGTAAGAGATTCAAAACGGTCGCTGCAGTGCTCTGTTGTAACCTTTAAAACTCTGACCCGTCTGTTCAGCCAAACAACTTTCTTTAAATTCTACAGGTCCTGTCAGTCTAATAGACAAAGCATTTTGGCTTAAGCATTTCTCTCACCAGCACAAGTTATGTGCTTTCACGATGAGATACAGCAAACATGCAGTTTTCGACACCTTATAATGGGGAGGAAATGTAAACATTTTGAGTTAAATGTCAGTTTTCTAGCTGAATATTGGGCGTATGAGCTGCTGCCCAGTGCGCTGCAACACAGATGATTTTGGGAAGATGTAATGTAGAGCTGCAGAATGAGGGCAGGTATCTATTCCACATATAGCAGCTTGCTGTAATTTTATACAGGGCTAAACATCTGTTGCCTCATTTATCAATGAAGCTACACCAGGATGCTGTGGGCTTTGTGAATCTCTCACATTTCTCTCATTTTTGTCACCTCTCTGTCTCCCGTGTCTCGTCTGTCTGTCTCATTCCTGTCCTCCCTCCACCCGTTTTCTTTTTTTTTCTCAGTTTCCTCATTTCACTCCTCTTTTCTTCACATGTGTGCCAAAGGAATTTATCAGGGCTGGGAGGAGGGGGAGGAAAACATTGCAGAAAGTTTCACTAAACAAAACTAGGATAGAGCACTGAAGGGACCAGAGATGGCGCGCTCAGGGATTTCTCAAAAGGGGGACAGTGTGGTTGTTTGCAGGTGGTTGATGGTACTCCCTTTTTAAAAATGAATTGTTTATTTGCTGTACCTGATAATCTTTTTTTAAAGACTCTGTGAGACCATCTGCAAATTTATGTCTGCAGTTAGCACGTGTACAGCCACAGATGGAGGTGGATGTTCCGCAATTAGTAACTGTCTCATCAGCAGCCTTGTCCAGTTTACTTCATTCGTGCACTGATTAGTGTCTGATTTATCTTTTGCATTTTGACCATTTTTTGCTTTTGGTGCTGCATATTATTTCTTATACTTATAAATGTATACAAATCAATGCATTCCAATGATAAGCATTCTTCCTTCATGGCAGGGTGCAACATTTTTAGCCGCGATCAGTTCAAACAAAATACCTTCCTTCACTGAGATGTAGAGTATAAAGGGCTTGTGTGTTTTTCTCAGCGCTGCGAGAGCTACCGTGTTTGTTGTTTCACAACCATCTATTTTCACATTAAGATGGTGGAACAAGAGTACAATGTTAAAAAACACTTTGCCTTAAGAAATTATGGCCCTGTTTTCACCACTCAGTTTTCGTTTCACATCCTTTCTCATGTGGCAGTTTTAAAGAGCTGTAGCTGTTTTTCGTGAGGTGGGGTAATGTGTTCTGAAAATCTGCATTCGCTCGCCAAGTTGTAACACTCTTGTTGTAAGAGTGCTACATGCTGGTGACACAGTACAAGTCCTACTTTTAACAGCTGAACTGCTGCTTCTCTGCAGCTCTGTCTCCCAAAAAAGTGTTGCTGAGTTTTTCAGCTCTCTGAAATGGTGTGATTATGTCTGATCACAAGTTTAATTTTGTGTGGCGCTATCAGAGGAGACAGCCGTGCTGAGCTAGTGTAACAAGGATCCGTGAAGATAGATGTCTGCAAATATATTAGCGCTGGATGCACAGATGAAGATGACGTTCACGATGTGTGAACGCTTCTGTTTTCGCATGTTTTTAACTGAGATCTAAGATGAATGGTGCAGCGTGCTGCGTCTCATGTGCATGTTAGATTTTGTTCTCTTCTTAACTTTAACTGAGTAGTAACCACACTGTTGGATTTTTCTCAAATAAATATAGAAATTTGGCATAATCTTGGAGCTGACATCATTGTTCTGGTCTCTCTTGTAGCTATGTTAGCTTAAATGAATGGTCTGATATTTGCCAATATTACCTGTCTTGCCAAAAGCTTGATGATATATCTCAACAGTAGAAATATCATCCACCAGTTCTTTGTTTAACTTATACAGAAAACACCGTGTAGAAATGACAAATAGAAATTTTCCATTATGCATCAGGCTGTTTCTTGATTGGGTAAAATGCATTCTTGAATCCTCCACTTGGCATTCATTTAAAAAGAAAAGAAAAACAAACAATTTCATCAAGGGTCACAAGCAACACCCAATGTAAGGTTGTTGCCACTGCTATCCTACATTAACAGCCTTGGTAATTACCCAAATCAGTTTTCATGTTTCTCTAATGGTGAATCCACCAGTTATGCGCAAATCTTTTATTCAACAATGGTATTTTTAATGCTAAAAATATATTTATTGTTGTAATCCATGAATTTTTCTGTTTACTATTTTACAAAAAAGCAGAAATAGGAAAACACATTATTATTTTTTTATTAAGATTCCAAATTACAGATGCGTTCCTCCCGAGGAGGAGCCTCGTATCCCCCTTTCTTCCCTTCACTGGGCCCATCACATCCCGGCCCAGCTCACATTCTGCACCGGAGTCCATCGCTCGATGCCATCGTGGCTCCCCTCGCGTCATCGCCCTGCAAATAAAGAAATAGGGGCCAGAACCATCGTCTCGGAAGCGAGCCTGGCTAATAGCCATGGCGACACTCTCCCAACATGGCTGCACCTGGTGAACAACAGTGGAGACACTACTCACAAATGCAGGCAGAGGTAGACCTCTGCCCTGCTGTCAATCACACGCGTTGTCTCCTACTGTCGCTGTTCCTGCTGTCGGGACTGGGTCGGCACGTCACGCTGACCGGTCTGTCTCTAGATGAGGCGTCAAATAAAACATTAATAAAACACTACTAAACCATGCAATACAAACAGAATGAAATCATGCAAATAAAAACTACACTCACAAATAAACACTAAAAAACAGAATAAAACCAATATAAAAGATAAATACAAATTTCCACTGTGTGACATATATACTTTTTTAAAGTACCGTAAATGCAAATCCTACAGTGATAGCAGAAGATGACACTTTTGGTTTAGTGTATCTGACTGAAGCCATACACATTACTTGATGTGTACAATTTTACATTTTGCAGTCATGTCCAACACAGTTAATATCAACATTTATCGACTAATTTTTGTGTCACAGCCCTACATAATGTCTTTATACAAGAAGCAGAGACACAAAATACAGCTATCCAAGATGTGAGCTGTTATAAACAAGCTAAACTATATTCTAAGCTTCGATACGCTGACTCTGCCTGAGTGATTAAAATCACGAACGACTTTTCTGTAAGAAGCTGTGTGTCATCACATTTCACCAACACTGAAACCATGTAGTCCAAAAGGCTTAACTATGTTTGTGTTCAGTAGTAGTTTAAAGTAAATGTTATATCACAGATATATTGTCACCATATGCCCTGTTTATTTACTGAATGCTTGCAATGCCAAGTTATGTTACAGATGAACTCTCTACAAGCAGCTTGTTTATTTTAAGGTGTTCCTTCTGCTAGAATGCCCCTGTTGCTAATTAAGTGCCTGCTTTAACGAAAGACTCTACTGAAATTGCAACTTTGCTGTTATTGCTGTCGCTAATTTGTCTTTATTAACTACATGACTGACTTCAACTTGATGTATTTTATATTGTGCAGGATTTTATATCTAGCAAAACTTGAAAACTTTGCCTGATATGAGATACACTCTGATTCCTTACGACTTGAGTGTAGTCTGTTTGTTTAACAGCTTATAACTGGGAATATATGCGTTTCACTTCAAGTGGCGTCTGGGACACACTGGCAGAAAAGGATATTTCTTAGTCATCCAAGGATCACACTGGTTTTCTTTCACCTGTTTACTGGCTTTTCTGCCTGCTTCTCTGCATGCAGCTGCAGCGACGCAGTCATGTCATCTAGACATCCAGTCTGGTCTGCAACCTGCCCTGTAAGGTCAGCACTGTTGTCCACAGACTGACGGTTCTGGCTGGGTCCACTCTTCTTTCCAAGTTGTCACGTACTGAGGCATCTGGATCCATAGGCTTCACATTAAGCTGCGCTAGGTATTGTTTAGCATCTTTTGTTAATGTGCAGGTTAGTCCTGTAGAGTCAACAGGAGTCCTTCAACATCTGATAGAAAAGTGACAAGTCCATGGATAAAAATGTTCTGCTGGCATCACTGTGGCAGGATACACAGCTGTGGGAAATGAGGGAAGAAGCTTTTTAGCAGATGGCAGAACTTTACCTTTCAGCATTATTAAAGAGCATTTCAAGTCAAATCATCCTTTTTCTGTTAAACCTAACCACATACTTTGGTGCTTAGATGAAAGCTGATGACAGCAGAAACATAATGTCACAGAATTCCAGCTAGAAGGCTTGCGTGTTTACTCCCTGTCCCTGCATGGGTTACAGTTAAAAACCTGTATATTAGATTAATTGGTGATTCTAAATTAAGTGGACAGGTGGGTATGAATATGATGCGTTGTCTGTGTCCTGTGCTCTGTGGGCTGCCAGACTCTCCAATCTATAGTATATACCCTGTCTCTTGCCCAGTGCCAGCTGGAAAAGGCTCCAACACTATGGCCATCTACAGAGTAAAAGATATGGCGAATAGATGGATGCATATACTGTATAACACTTGGTTTACCCACATTAGTCCACTTGGCTTTTGCTGTGCTACTGATCAGAAGCACTTAACCCGAGTTGAGTCATTTAAACGTGGAGGGAAATCTGAGCGATGAACTAATTTGGACTAAAAGTGTGAACACTCGTGAAATGCTCTCTGACCACCTGGCCGCTACGTTGACCTCCACCACACAGCGCCATGATCTGCCAAATTATCACTAACCAGTCATTTGCTCCTTTTTGCTTTGTGCCACATGACAACAGACTGCTCTACTTTCCTGTCACAAAAAAGGGAAAAAAAATCAAAGTCAGGATGGAGGCTTCTTTATCAGCAGCAAACCCAAGCAGTTCTCTCTGTCACAACCAGAAATCAAAGTAATTTATGTGGTGCATGTGCACACTTGTGCATGCCTGCTGGTAGGAAAAGTAATTGCTTACTCTAAATTAGTTAGAACAAATAGGGTGAGAATCTAATTCCACATTTATTACAATTATCTTTAATAGGTCTGTCTACTGCCAGACGTGTGCTGAAATTGTGTGGAAATGAATTGGCCGTGCGGGTTCAAAGATTAAAATGAAATACAGCTCACAATGAAGTCGTTTAATGAACTGAAGGCTTTTTCAGTCATTTCTGTTCTTTTGTTCTCTATCAAAGTTTTGAAATGCATGAAGAGTTCATTCCTGGCCGCATGTTTACTGTATGAATTTTGTCTGACCTCCTGGGATTCAACTTTTCATATGGATCATTATATTTGGATCATTTGGGACTGGTAGGAGAAAATGAAGCCTTTTTCCTCTTTGAACTGAGATTTCAAGTTATCAAGAGTTTGTACAGAAATAACATTTTGCATTTTTTATTGAGGTGAAGTCAGGAAATGGGTTTTAATGAGTCAAGCAGCTGCTTACCCTGACTTGCTGAGAAACCTGATTACGTCTCCTACTACAATATGTTACAATCCAACTTGATCCAATTTTCACTTTCCCTGGTAATCCTCTTGTCTCCCGACTTGTTCTGATTATGGGTCATGACCTGAACTGTAATGTGTACACACATACACGAGTACAAGTGATATAAATTTCATCAGGAGAACACGAATGCAAGGCTCTGTACGGAAATCTGCATACTGTTCAATTTGCTGTGATGGTACTGTACAAGGGGACCAACCACACATGTGTAAGCCTGATTTAAAGAGCAATAGGAAGTTGAATAACATGACAGGTGCCTGGGTGTATGTTCACAAGCACGTGTTATTATTGTATCCCCTCATATTGAAAATTGGGTGGTGGGTGCACCGGGTTCTCTGTCTTCCTCTGCTAAGTAAGGGTTTCCAGTAACATCCCGCAAAGTGAAAGTTTGCACAGAAATTTATGTTTCTCACAACAGAACCAAGCAACAAAATATTTTTATTATTAAATTTTATGATGTAAAGCTCTATTCGTATCTTTAACTTCCCAATTTTCAGCTACAGGCCATATGTAGATCATTCCTTTACTCACATTGTTCTGCTGGAGGTTTCTTCCTGTTAACAGGGAGTTTTTCCTTCCCACCATCACCAAGGTCCTTGCTCATAGGTGGTAATCTGATTCTAGAGGTTTTCTCTGTATTATTGTGGGGTCTTTACATTACAAAGCTCCTTGAGATAACTGTTGTTGTGATTTGGTGTTATAGAAATAAAACTGAATTGAATCATATAGCAAAGAAACCTTAACAGGGTTTATATTTGTCTATGCAAAATATTCAATATTAAATGTACAACAGAATTTCATATCTAGAAAAGTAATCGTATTTCCTTATATTTCCTTATTCAAATCGTTATTGTTTGAGGTGCTCTTTATAAAGATTTTAAATAACGACAATTAAAATGTCCATGTTTCCATATTTATATAAGCCGTTAAATAGTTTAAAAGATTTCTTGGAGTCAGTGTTTTCTAGTGATGTTCCACCAGTACGAATCTTTCACTTGTGGCGTCCGATCAATAGCGATCTTTAGCCTTACATTTAACGATACAAAACAAGTTTAACTAACAAATATATTTTCAAGGTGGTTCAAAACATGACATCTCCCTGCCTACTCCAGTGTATGTCTTTGAAAATCTTATGGCGTTTTCAGGAGGTTAAATTATATAAGCCACACTGCAGATGTTCTTTAATAATTAAGGTCATATTCTTTGATAGCCCACTTCTTAATATCGAAGAAAACCATCAATATGATGTAGCTGAGGGAGATTAAATGTGTTGTAGTTAGTTCTACGTTTACTTTGAATTCCTTTCTGTAAATGTCGCTAAGACTCAAAGACTGGGGAGGAAGGTGGATCAGGTGCAGCAGGTGAGGCGTTTAGGGAGCATTTTAAGCATCGCTGCTAAGGGTTCATGAATGGGGTTGTTGCAACCTTTTAGAATCTAAAATGTTCGGAACAACCAAGGATCCTAAAGAACACAAAGAAATATTTACAAAAGCATGAAAGCAGGGATGAATGTTCTCCTGGGTGAATTTACATTAATAGATCAATAAAAGAAAGGAGCACATTTCCTGTGTACCGTGTTTGTAATCCACTGAACTGAGCTGATAGCCACCTTTGCTGTGCAACACGTCTCCTTTGAGGTCTCTGATGTTCATCCACCTTTGCCGCTGAGGGATTACTTTAGTGGCACTTTAACACACAGACTGAGCCATAATTAGCATAAAGGAATAAAGACACGCCGAGTTATTTGCATAAGACACAGTACCGGTTCAGAGGAGGGCATTTACTCTTCACACACATTTTCACGTATCTCACCGAGTGGGTTACTATGTTAATGCTTCATAAAAGGATGTCTTCTAGTGTTTCATCATACTGTATTAACTTATCCTTAATGGCTACGAGGTCGGTCAATGAGCAGGATTCTGATTGGCTTATGACAGCAAAGGGGTCATCGGGGTCTCCTCTTATTGGTATAAATCATCTGCTGTGAGACACAGCGGCCCCACTTGCTATGAGCATAAGTGGGTGACAGAGCTGTCCTGACCCCCGAGGTGTAGGTTGGTCTCAGAATAATAGTATCTGTTCCATGTTTAAAGCAGAATGTATAATTTAAAAGGGGCAATTTGGAAGAGCGACACGTCATTACGATGGCTGTGTCGAGAGGAGAAGGGAAGAGGAGGAGTTTCTCAGATGGGGATTTCTCAGCAAGCACAAAGGTTTCTGCATTTTTTCTTTTATCTGAGTAAAAGATTGGTTGATGTATTGCAGCTTCAAAAAAATACTAGTTTGTTTTAACATGATGACAATGTTGACAAAGGCCGAATACTCAATGAGCGTAAATGAATGCAAAGCGGATTTGTTTGCTAGCGGAGGTTTGTGTTGGTAATACACAGCATCGCTTTATAAAGAGACCTTTCGCAGTTTCATGGAATCCAAATGGTCTGTCATAAAATTTACTGCTATGAAGGTGACAATTTCCCCTTTTTTTTCTTCTATACCTCCATGAAGCCAACTCTGTTTTAGCCCTGTAGTTGTGTAATACTCAAACTGCGTTTTGAGGGCTGAATGGCCACTTATGACTGGATTCACAGGTTAATATCCATCCATCCCAAGCCAGCTGAGAGTTGTAATCTCTCCAGCATTTCAGGGCTTCCTCCCGGTCGGGCATCCTCAAAACACTTCATTGAGGAGGTATCCTAGGGAGATGCCCAAAAACACCTCAGCTGGCTCCTTTCCACATCGAGGAGTAACAGCTCTACTCTGAGCCGCCTCCCAAATAACCGAGCTCCTCACCCTATCTCTAAGGGAATCTCATCAACCCCAGGGTCTTTTTTGACTACTTTGGTGACCTCAGACACAATGATGGGCAAGTCATCCCTCTTGTCCCCGGACTGTGCTTTCACTACAGAAAGTGCTTCAGTGGGATTGAGATCTTTGAAGAATTCTTAATTATATCCTTGGATGAGATCAGCAGCACCGCACTCCCACTGTAGACGGTGTGAGCAGGAAGCTGCTATCTGCGTCTCCTGAAGCTTTGTCTGAATTGCCTCAAAGCCAACCAAAAGTCTTGCTCCAGGGCCTCTATGTGCAGTGGTCGGGGGCAGAGGTCCTGGTGATCCACTTATATACTATATTAATAATAAAGGTACTCATCTCATATATTTCCAGTTTGTCTCACATGTGTTTTTGTGTCATAATTCACCAAAGTTTGATCAGTTATCATCACACGTGAAATGAAAGTGTGTAGGATATACATCAGTAAGACAGAATGCAGATTTGGGCCGATATCCACTCATGAAGTACTTGTGGTATGATTGTGTTGAGCTGTCCTTCCTGCTCTTAAATACACAGTGGCATCTGTAGAATAGCGCCAAACCCTCAAAACCCTTCACTCTCTCCACAGCCTGACTCTGATAGGTGAAAGCTGGCAATCCTGTTTGTGCTATATTGCTCTATAATCACAGGTATCTGTGTATCTAATAAAGAGGCCATGGAATCATGTGTTTAACCCCCACCCCCCATACAAAATTAATAAAAAAGAATCAGCCAAGAAATGAAATGCACTGCACAGGTTTCTTCCCAGTCAAGACAGTAAAGCATGGTCTTAATTTGAATTGCAGAAGGAATAAAAAGGAGAGAGAGAGAGGCCCAGAGGACAGGCTGAGCTGCAAGCTCATTTCAAATGGGAATCCGGTCTTCAGGGTACGGGCACATGTATGTGAGACACAGACAGGAGAGCAAGATGGGAGGGGCGGGGGGGAGAGCGATAGCAAGGAGAAGGAAGGGAAAATGCAATTCTAGATTACATGTGCTTGTGGTGCAGTGTGGGTGGGCATGTGTTGAAGCAAGTGAGGGAGCGTGTGAAAGGCGAAGAGAGAGAGAGAGCAGCAACGGAAGAATAGATATAATGTAGTTTCTACATAGCTGTGAGTGTGCACGAATTGATGTGTTTGACATGCTGTGGGATGTGGGTTGAAGACACCAGAGATCAAACCAATAAATTTATACAGAAAACCAAACACAGGAAAAAAAGAAGTTCTTTTATTAAAGTTAAAGGAAATGGTGGTACCAGTCGAACATCGCCGTGGCTGTATACTCTCAGCTACACAAGAAAGACGCCGATAACGTATCTTAAAATGATGAATATATCCGCTATCCAGGATGAAACAACAAACATTCATGAGTACATCAGGAAGATTGACACAATTGACCGTGTGTTAGTGAATATGTCAGGCAGCAGAAACACAAGAAAGAAGAGGAGCAAGGAGAAGAACTATCATGGAAGGACAGACCTGTGCATGGTATGTACCACCGACAGATAGAAGAAGTGGCTGATATTGAATGGCTACCAGTAGCTGGACAAAGCTGGACGGAAGACAGCACAGAGGCACTAATAATGGCAGCACAGGAACAAGCTCTGAGCACAAGATCCATAGAGGCTGGGGTCCATCACACCAGGCAAGACCCCAGGTGCAGGCTGTGTAAAGATGCCCCTGAAACAGTCCAGCACATAACAGCAGGGTACAAGATGCTAGCAGGCAGGCCATACATGGAACACCATAACCAAGTGGCCAGCGTAGTATACAGGAATATCCGTACCGAGTATGGCCTGGAAGTCCCGACGTCAAAATGGGAGACAGTGACCGAACTAAGATCCTGTGGGACTTCAAGATACAGATGGACAAACTGGTGATGCCTAACCAACCAGACATAGTGGTGATAGATGTAAAGAAAAGATGAAAAGCTCAAGAAATACCAGGGGTTGAGAGAGGAGCTCAAGAAGATGTGAAATTGAAGGGAACCGTTGTCCCTGTGGTAATTGCAGCATCCAGGGCAGTAACCCCCAAACTAGGCGAGTGGCTCCAGCAGATCCCAGGAACGACATCTCAGATCTCTGTCCAGATACTGCGCAGGACCCTCAATGTGTGTGTGTGTGAGATTGTGTCTAATTTTATAATCATATCCCACATAGTCTTTATAAGACCCAGAGTCTGGGTCTATGCAAAGGTTGTTTTTACTTTTTTTACGATGTGATGTTATTGGCTTGTTGATGTCATCTTGGTGGTACACAACAAGATGTGTACCATATTTTCCGCACTATAAGGTGCAATTAAAATCCTTTAATTTTCTCAAAAATCGACGACAGTGTGCCTTATAATCCGGTGGGCGTTATGTATGAATTCTGATTGTGCTTACTGACCTTGAACCGATTTTATGTGGTACACGGTGCTCAAAAATCTGTCAAAAAATGTTTTAGTGCGACTTTGGTAAGCTACGAAGCCGCACCACTTGATGGATTGTTGGAGCATTACGGCTACCGTAGTCAGGCGCCTCGCGGAGTAATCTGGGTCCAAAACTCCCTCCGCTTCAGGTCCCAAAGTCAAACGAACACTGCGGCATCACTGAGAGTTAAAAACTGTCTAAATTCTTTCATCTTTAATAAAATGATCTGCTTTACTAGGTGGAACAATTAAGTTTAACATTCAGGCGTCCATGAAAACAGAATTTATTCAATTTAACGGAGTTAGAAGTTAGCAGGAAGTTAGCTCGCTAGTTTCCACCTAAACATGATATACCATGTTCTGACTGAGAGATTTCTGAGAAAATTAAAACATACAGCTCTGCTATCACTTCCAACATAAATGAAGACAGAAAACTAAACAGCAGTGACGTTTGTAGGGTTACTGAAGTTGGACTAGCTGGTATATAATGATGTGCTACGTGATCGCTAGCTACGAATTTAGTCATTAATATACTGCAACAACATGGGAATAGAACAGCTGCAAGAGAATTCAACATTAATCAATCAATGGTACGGAAGTGGAGGAAGCAAGAAGAAAGAGTTGAGTAAAGTTTGACCTATCTGACTGTTTTGTTTCGCTTAATGCGCCTTATAATCCGGTGCGCCTTATGGACCGAAAAAATACGGTATTAAACTTATTGGTCTAATGCAAGTCTAATGCACATATACTGATATATCTCTAGTCTAACTAAACCATAATGGCTTTCACAGCTCTAAAGTGTGTCCTTGCTTTAACTAAGCCAAATTTCCATTCTTTGCATACAGTCTATGGGGACTGACTCACTTTGGGTGCCAAACCCAAGTGGCACTTCAAGGAATTACAGTTTTAGATACTCTTTTCTTTTCTTTTCTTTTCTTTTCTTTCTTAGCTGTTAAATTTGTTCTTTTTTCATATCTACTGCAGAGACTTCAGGGTTTATGACAGTAATTTAATCACTGCTAACAACCACATAAGACATGCACATCACGGTCAGAAACGTCCCACAAGATACCTGCGTCACACCCAGGTTCTTTCAATATGATGCCAAGTTTAATTTAAGCTTCTCACATTAGTTAGGAATTACTGACCCCAACAATCTTGATTGAATCAGTGATCTTTGACTAATGCATTAAAGTAGGGGTCTGAAACAGAAGGGCCGGGGGCCGCAATCAGCCCACAGAAGACTTCAATCCGACCCACCAGACTTGTGAAGGATGACATAAATTTAAGATTTTAACCGTAGTTTCATAAAATTTACAGCTTGTTCTACTGATAAAAACCTCCCCCACAGGGATCCATACAGTAGTAACGGTAACAGATAAACAATTAAATGACATCTACTTTAGACATTTCTGTTTTTTACAATGTGTCCACATTCAAATAAATAACTAAAATTGGACATCTTCTCTGTATTGACAAAAACTTTCCTCTTTGTAATGACAGGGCAGTCTGGGCAATGAGCCAGCAGAGCTGTTTCTGTAATTTTACACTCTTATTTCTTAGAATTTAAGCCCAAAGAGCCAAGCTGAAATAATTTATTTCAATAATACAGCAGCATTTCTTTATCATGTTATAAAACTGAGGCGTTCTTTTGAAATTCCATCTCCTTTTCTTATCCTAAGACAGTGGGCCGTATGTGGCCCGCAATGTAAAATGAGTTTGACATCCTTGCTTTGAAGGTTTGATTTTTTTTCTGGAGAGCCCATTAAACATGCTCTTACTCACACAGAGGTTTTTATGGGTCATATAAAAAAATCTCCTGCAAACGTGTGGTGTTGTTTTCTGAGTGAGGACAGTCTCACAGTATGATGACGTCTTCATTTGTGATACTCTTCATGCTCTTAGGTTGTACCCTACCAATGTAAGGAAACTTGAACAATGCAGCTGTCACCACAGTCCTTAAAACTCAATTGATTAAACAAAAAACAGTTTCTAAGAGTCTGCGCTGAAATGCTAAATATCTTGTTCACGTCCACTGGAGGGAAAATGACATCATTTTAAAGACCTCTAGTCATTGGCGCTTACTGTAGCACTTTCTTTCTATGTCTGTGAACCTCGCAAGAACACTCAGCATGATTGAAGTATTTTTAACTTTGTAGTACCGACTCGCATTTGTCCAACAAACAATTACTGTAAGTAAGTGAGACAAAGGGGCATTCAGATGGGAAACTATTTCTGCTGAAACACAGTCCGCTGTCACTCATCGCGGTCCTTTCAGGAACCGAACGGAATCTCAACACGTCGCTCTTCGTGTAGTTCACGCTGAAATTATGAAAAGATGAAAGCGTTTTTGCAGGATTCTGAAAGGTTTCGGCGCCACTTCCTCGTGAAATATCTTCTTTAATGTATCTATCAAAGTGCATCTGATGAAAAACACTTTGTTCGTCTGAGAGTTTTCTGAGGTGTATTAAAGATATGTAAATACGAACCAGGCTGTTGTTGGAGTCTTGTCATGATTTTTTTTTTTTTACTTTTATTTATCGGGCTTTGTTATAAAATGGTTATTTTCTCCACAGGTATGATGAAAATGCAAGTTTAGCAGCAAACACTCTCACCACGATGAGTGAAAAAAGACTGGAGGCTGGAGTGAGGCTCGTGGTAACAGGGCTGATGCTACAGTATGTGAATGTGTGTGTGTGTGTGCACGCCTGGAAGTGTGAGACATATTGTGAGAGTGTGCCCATGTGCACAGCCGATGCCCATTTGAAAGCCGGGCGCTAGTCTTTCGTCCTTCAATCCAAATTAACAAGGGGCCATTTAATTGCAGTGGTTTGGGAGGGTACGACAATTACCACAGGAGCTGCACCAAGTGAAAAACACACACACAAACACACACACAATCTCTCTTAATGAGCGGCACTATCCTTTCTTCCTGTCTATCATTTGCATTTTGCTCTCCTCTTGCCTCCTCCTCACCCTCCCACCTGCGTTTTTGAGTTGTTTAGACTGAGCTCCTCCAATCGTCTTCCTTATTTCTCCTTGTCTGTCACTTTTTGTTCTGTGATATGTTTCCTTCAAAGCTCCTGACAAAGTTCTCCTCCCTGTCTCATCTCTTTTGTCCCAAAAAGGGTTGATACAGACACCGAGGAGAATACTGGAGACTTGATACAATCTGCGATACCATGCAGGAAAAAACTGGGAAAATTGAGTTTGTTTGTGTTTGGTCATTCAGTCAAACACAAACATAAATGCATGTTTACACACGCAATTTTATGTTTTGTCAGTGTTGATTTTTGTAATATATTCTTTCTTTCTCACAGGTTCTTTCAAAGGCATGTGCAAGCAGATAGATCACTTTCCTGAGGATGCTGACTATGAGGCGGATGCCTCGGAGTACTTCTTACGTGAGTCTGTCTTTTTTCTTCATAATCCCAGAATAATCCCGAAGTTGTCATCTATTCATGCTTTAGAATTTCTTCCCTTTATTGTCTTTCCGGTTTTAGTTGGTTTTGAGTCAGTTACATTTGATCTTAAAGTAATCTTTCACTCCTCTTGTCTTTATCATAAACTCTCTAAAAAGCCTACAAACATATTAAATGAAGGATGGAAAGTGAGGATGTGGGACTGAGTGAAAGCACACTTGGCCAAAGATGGAAAAAGCAAAGATCAAAGGAAGAGGGGAAAAGGGCTAGGATGAGAAACCACACTTTTTTGTCTTAGAGAGGGTAAAAGGAAGAAGTAGCAGAAAGTCAGAGACAATGAGAAACTATGGAGGGCAGTGTACACTTACAGCAGAGACTCAATAGAGGAGTAGGGGTCAGGCATGTGAATGGAAGAATGAGAGAATGTCACTGTTATGGAAGAGGAGGAAGAAGAAATTGTTAAAGTCCTCAAGAAGAAACATTGTGGGAGGTGAAAGAGGACAGGAGGAAGGTGCATCAGGAGAAAGCACATGGCTCAGTGAAGGGAAGGTTGAGGAGGTGAAGGACAAGGAGTAGGGTAGCAGTACAGCGCTGTTGCTCTCCCAGCGGCTTGCCAATTAGGACACTTTCTTCTATAAATACTCTAGGCTCTGCTAAGTGGGTCACACCTCTCCCACTCCTCCTTGCTTCCATCCATCCAGCCATCCCTCACCTCCTCCCTCTTGCTTTCCATCCATATGTCTGTCCATCTCCACCGAGGCCTTCGCGCTTGCCTGACAGCTGGTGGATGGAGGCTGTGGGGTAGAGCGAGGAATACATGGAAGCAAGGGAACTGAGTTTGTTGTCAGGTCCACTCAAAAATCTTTTTTTGTGTTCTTAAAAGTTTGCAAAAGTTTGAAGGTGGTTTATTTGGAACGGATGAACACACTGTGGCATGGGAAGTCTGCTAGTTTGAGACTAGATAGTTTACAGTTAATCTTTTTTTTTAACAGCAGGAGTGAGTTGGGGTGATTCTCTCGATGCCATAAGGCTTTCTCTGAGGCCTTTCAGGGAGAAGATTCTGACATATCAGCCGAAAAATGTATCTGTGGTGTTAATTACATTCTGTGCAGCCTTCCTCTTCTCAGCAGTGGCCCTGAGGAGTGGTAGAAGGCCATCAGGAGCTTCTGGTCGTTGGTGTTGTGAAGAGATCAGCGGAGATGTGGGTGCCCAGAAACCTGAAGGTGGAGACAGGTTTCTGGGCCGAGTTGGACTGATTGAGGCTGGTTGGTTGGGAAGTCTTTGATCCAGGAGCAGGTGTCAGGGTGGGCCTGAAGGTGGTCCAGTTTGGTGGTGAGGATGTCTGGGATCCTCCACGAAGAGCATCCTAACGTAGCTCTTCCTGTTCTCCAGATGGCTAAGCACTCTGTAAAGGGTGATGGTGGTGACATCCTCTGTGGACCGATTTGTATTGTAAGCAAACTGGTGAGGTTCGAGTCTCTGATGTGCTGAGACACCAGCTGCTCAAAACACTTCATAACTACAGACGTGAGGGTTATAGGTGTGTAGTCGTTGAGGCTGTCTATACCAGTCTTTTTGGAGATGGGAATGACGGTGGAGGCCTTCAGACAGGTAAGAACGGTGGGATGAGTCAAGGAGAGGTTGAACAAGCTAGTGAGGGTCCCTGCCAGTTGGAGCAGGCTTTGACCACAGCCCCTGGGATGCCATCAGGGCCGTCAGCTCTCCTGGGGGTTCACCGCTCTCAGTCCTCCTTATATGCTGTTCAGGTCAAACTTGAATCTTTTTGATATATGGCAGCAGTAAAAAAATAACCTGAAATTTATAGATTTTAATGTCACACAAAATATCCATCCATCCATTCTCCTCCGCCTATCCTTGTCAGGGTCGCAGGGGGGCTGGAGCCTATCCCAGCTGTCTTAGGGCGAGAGGCAGGGTACACCCTGGATAGGTCGCCAGTCTGCCGCAGGACTCACACAAAATATTTTTAGGTAAAACGGGACCTATTTTGTGATACTAGAGGTTTTTCTACAAAAACGGGGGTTTTAAAACCTAAAAAATACTCTCCCTCCTCACTTTAATTAATGATTAATCCTCCATTTAATAATGTCAGATAGGCTATTATGTAAATTCCATAAAAAATCTGTAATTTTCAAATTGGTATAAACACATATAATGAGCCAATTCTAGGCCAGGGAAAAACTGGACCTGACCATACGAACATCAACACATGTGTATAAGAGTTAATAAGCCTTCACGTGCACTTGGACATGAATATTAATAAACTGAATGGAATTTTTTTTCTAACATTGATTTTGTAATGAGATGTAACCACTGCTGTCCATGAGAATGACCTAGCTTAATTAGAATAGTCATTAGCTGTAACCCTGACAACAAGTCAGGTAAAACAGTTAAATGGTGAACTCAACTGTAATTATGTGCTGGAATTCATCGCTGTGTCAAGTGCTTAATTGTAACTGTCACCATTTGCACAAACTGTCCTTCTGCTCCTATTCTGTTTGCTATCTGAGCACCACTTTTGTAGTTTGCCGGGTTACATAACTATTATAAATGCATTAACGCACTGACTCTTGCACTAGTTGCTTTTGGCTTCCTGAATTCTTCAGTGATATGGTAATCAAAGCCCATTTTACTGTCCGATTCACTGCAAGTCACTCTGATTAACAGTGTCAGCTAAATTACTGCAATAACAATGTAAAGTGTGGATGATGACACATTTTGACAGATGGAAATGATGCAACAGCTGTTTATCAATGCAGGATTTTTTCCTCTGTTATTCTGCAGTTATTCACATTCCCACCTGAAAGCTTCCTACTATAGCCATATTCTCTTACTAGTTGCTCAACCGAACTTGGTGGGTTCATTATACAGTACAATAGTTGATGTAGATGGTTAACCATTCCCCTGCAAAAAGCTAACTTTCAAGTGCTGCAGCTGTAAATCCCAGCCCACCTCTGCCACCTTGAATTTCAATCACATTGTTTTGCTGCCAAAAGCTTTGAGTAAAGACTGCCAGAGAGATGCAGTGAAACAATAGAACTCAATACTTGTGGTTTCATCAATACATCCTGAAACATCAAAGTTGTTCTCAGGTACTCTACTTTGAATTATACACAAAAGGATGTCCGATCATTGATGCAGGTATTTTACCTTATGCTGTTTTTATTTTCAGTAGTAATATCACATCACATCACATCAGTCATTAAGCTCTGACCAACAGTTTTGAAAACATGCGTGTGAAATAAATCTTTGTTTTTCTTTTGCTTTTCCATGTCTGAATGCCGCTTTGTGGTAAAATGGACTCACATCACAGACCACATCAACCACGCAAATTAGGAAGGAGAAAGCAAACAAGCCATAACATTCTCCTGTTTTTGTTGCAGTATCACGATGTGTCCCAGATGGGTTTTTTGAGTTGAGATTCACTGCACAGAAAAAAAAAAAAGGAAAAGGACTAAATAACACCTCTTGCATCATGACTGAGTGGTATTTGTCCACAGATTAATGAAGTGCAGCAGTTGTGCAGCTCCAGAACTGAAATGAATAAAAAAGTGTATAAAAGCACAGCAGGTCTATGTATGTATTTCTAGAAGAGACAGACAGAAATGTCAGATGTCATGAACGTGGCTTCTGTAACAATTCAAACAGTAGCAGACTAATGTTAATATGACGACAGAAGCTGATATTCAGATTAGAGAAATGCCTTAATGCAAGGTTTTCAAAATGTGATATAAGGCAATCACTAGCAAATAGTAGGGACAACTAACTAATTACCCAGAGGTTACGCATGCAGTTTCCTTGACCTCTGGGTGACTACTTTTGATGGCAACACAATTGCACAGGTCATCTGGTGGATTGGTGAAGGTTTGCAAATAATTGCTGTATAATTACTAAATGCAGACAGATTTCCAATCTGAGTCAGTCTGCACCAGCGATTGCAACTCATCTGCATTTGTCTCTTTGCAGTAGGGGACTCAACTCAGCTGGTTGCCAACTGGCTGTATTCTGTATATATTCTATGTAAAAGCAAGGTTGTCAAGTGCCTGTGTCAGTCTGTAGTTAAATAGCCATCCTGCAGCAACTGCGTCAGAAAGAATTTCTGTTTCAAATCTAGGAGGTTCTTACAGGATTTAATGTAAATAGTTCATATGAATTTCTGTCTAATGTGAATATGGCAACAGATTTTCAACAGACAGGAGATGTGGAATTTGATTTATCACAGTTAACTGCCATATTATCACAAACAGATTAAATATAATTGCAAACCTACCCCATTCAATGACAAATTGATACAGACTGATAGCAAACTCATTCCATAATACTGCCGTTTTAGTACCATCTCAATGCACCAGAGTGGCATCGAGAAAAAGATGTCATCGGACGAAGATGTCCGTAAACTGATTGTGAATGGTGGCTGACCTGATCCCCATCTCCAAAGCAGCTATTTAAGAAGAAATGAGATTGCAATTTCATTCCACACGGTCGTAATAATTCCGGTCACGCTGCTGTTTCCAATCACTGTTTTCCCGAGCGTGACTGCAGCATAAGAAACTGGGGTTTGCAGTCACTATGGTTTCATGCATTTTCATACGTTGCTATGTAGCAAAGTTTTGCCCGGGATGTCCCATAGTTGCCCGTGTGCAGCTTTTAGGCAAAACATGAGCACGGCTCCAGTAAACCCGAGAAAAACACTGGCAAAATTTGCAGTATATCAGGTGAACGGATACACACGTGCATAAATAGATTCCTTTATTTGTTAGAGATTCTTTTCACACACTGTTTCTCCTTTTCTCTGTCTCCCTCTCTCTCTGCCCAAGGGCATTTTCTGTCTCTCTCCCTCAGTCTCGCTCTGCCCCCCTCCCTTTTAGGTCTCCTCTCACTGGGTGAATTTGTACATGTGGTTATGTAAGAGCAAGCAGTCAGCTTTCGTCCTGCAGCAGTTGTACTATCAGCCACAGAGAGAGAGGACAGATCTGCCACCAGAATTCTTCGGTATAGCATAATATAGAGGACAGAGCTGACGATTTACCTTGCCGGTGTACCCATCTAAACCAGAGAGCACCACTGTCGATGCAGAAATCTCTCTCTGTGTGACTCAACTGCATTTTCTGTTTCCTGGAAAATTTTACTGGTGTCTCCTTTCTTCAGATCTCTCAATTTTAAAAAATTGACTTATGCACGAAGACTTTGGGGTTTTCCTTGGTCTGTTTCATGCTGTGCAGAAACCATGAAGGCAATCACAGCCACCTTCTTGGTCAGAACATTGACTTTTACGAAACCTTGTGCAAAAATATACACCAGACAAAGTCAGAACTTGTGGCTCGCTTGAAAACAAATATTATACAAGGACATACATTTCACCTCGGCTTGCTGAGACGCTTGTTATGTCCTATAGAAACCCATTTTGATGTATAGCCTACTGTCCATAATATGTCTTGCGTTGTCTGCTATTATTGCACATAAACTCACGGTGTCCTTGAAACCTGAGCTTGCATTTATTGTATAACAGATTTAGGTGAAAGCATGTTTCTTGGTGTCATCAAGGTGGATTAATGTGCATTCACTATATCCAAAAACAAGACAAAGAATAAAAAAGCTATATATATTTATTTCCTAAAATTGTTATATAATTGATCCCATTTTGGCTTTAAAACTGAGGAAATCCGAAGCCCACGGTGCATGGCTATTTGTGTACTGATGTGCCTTTGTGGACATGTTACAGTGAATGTTTTGACTTGGATGACATATGAGTTATGTGTATTGAGGTTTTAATTTGAAACATATGAAGTCTATAATTCACAGATTTCGCATAGGCTACTACAGCTGCTGTGTGTTTGCAGAGTTGGAAAGAGTAAAAAGGGAAAGGCTGTGAAGCATACAACACAAAGTGTGTGTGTGTGTGTGTGTGTGTGTGTGTGTGTGTGTGTGTGTGTGTGTGTGTGTGTGCAAGAGAGACAGTGTATGTGCAAGCTTTTGAAGTGTCTATGTGTGCTGTGTCATGCATGGAGCCGATGAATGGGATTAGATATGGCTAACAGCTCAGCACTGGCCCTAACTGGCTTGAACAAGACAGAGTTACACACACACACACACACACAGGCACGCACAACCACACATTTCTGTGCATTTATGAGAACCTTCACTAAAATGTACACTCCCGAGACGTTAACCTCAACCATTACAACCGCTGCCTAACCTTAACTCTAGCAGTAGTAGTGGAGTTATGGAACAAATATTTCATGTAGCGCACCCTACAGATAAAGCTAACAATAACATATGAAAGTGTCAATTTTTACTGGTATTGTGTAAGGTTGTGACTTCTGATATGCACAAATCAGTAAGATTTTTAGAAGTCGACAAACTGGCCGGCAATTAGCCGTGTCTGTTCCTACCAGTATCTATTAAACTAATGAGACCTGGGCAATGACTGGTTTGGCAAAGACAATACACTTTACAAGGGGTTGCCAGCAGATTTACGAAGGTGAATTAACACTCCTTTGTTCTCAATAATAACAGCATAGTTTATAGCAGTCGGTTTCAGAGTAGCTACACTGCAGCTGCCTAGCTTAGCACAGTAAAACAGGTAATGCCAGCTAGCTAACACTATTAGAGCAGTGGTGTTCACGCAGCTAAATCAATTCAGGGTCTTTACCTTACAATATAAAGCACCTTGAGGTGATGGTTGTCGTGATTTGGCGCTATATAAATATAAGCTGAATTCATCTGAATTCAGCTAACTAACTGTACCTTTATTTATTTTGTCAAATATAATGTAAGCTGTTTTAACTAGATCAATATAACTGTTTGCATCAAAGCTCATTCATTATATCCTCTGTAGTGGACAAAATGAGTTAAACTGAAAGATATTTTTTCTCCTCGCTTCTAAGGAGGATATAAGACATCAGCAGCAGCAACTGGGGTCAGCTGCTGAATAGGTACTGTTACTAAGATTAGTATTATGGCTAACTGAAAACACATATCAATCACTGGATTCTACTATGTATTTTCCCATTGACTCTTACTCTAACATTCTCACCTCAACTCATTTTGACAGAAGCTTTTACGTGGTGGACTCACGCCCTCTAGCCATCCATGCAGAACTACAGTCTGTAAATCGTACACCACAAACTTCCCAGCGCACCTAACAATTCAAATTTTAGGGTATACAGTATGAGGAATAACTATACGTTATTACCTATTACTGCAAGTAAAACTGTTGATTAGAAAAATGTGTCATATACAAAAAAAGTAATCATTTTGTGATGTAGCTCACTTTAATACATTAATTTGCTGGGTGAGGTGGAGCTAAATTCTGTAGAGCTGTTATTTATGTCTATAGACATAAAAAAACAGCGTTAACAACTATAATGCAGAAGAAGATTAATTAAAAAACAGTCCAAACAAATCCTTTTTTGCAAAATTTAGTATTTAAGGTAATATATATATAGTTATTTTAAACTTATGACCTTTAACTATTTTTTAAAGCATAAAAAGCCGAGTGAACAAGTGAGGACACGCCAAAATATACTGACTTTGAAAAGATCTCCTCACTAGTCAGGTCTAAAATTTGGTACAGAGGGCACACACCTTCAGAGTCCTGATTTGCCCTGAAAACCCTTCTAGCTCCTATAATTAGAATGTTGAACACGTATACATAATGCTAATACTTTGAATTGGGATGCTAGGAGACATGTGACGTCACCCGCTGATGATGTCATCAGGCCCACCGATGTCACTGCAGCTATTTTTGGCGGTCAAGTTGTGACATGGAGGCATATCACGATTTACATGAGTAATACGGCATGATAATGACTGGCAGGCTGCGCAAGCTCCCCCTGTGTGCGCGTGTAAAACACACACACACACACACACACACACACACACACACACACACACACACACACGTGCTCCCACTCACACAGGCACGTGCAAACACACATCTGCAGGGTGGTGTTTGTTTTCATTATTCTGTTCTTCTTCCTCCATTTAAATAAAAGCAGTTTGTTTCCTAAAAATGATTCGTTTGTCAGCCCTGCATGGACACACACACACACACACACACACACAGATAGTTATTCCCCTGAAGCTGTTTTGCTGAGTTCCCACTACCACATGTTCTTTGCTGCTGGGCTCTCCCACGTGGGCGAAATTTTGTGTTAGATGCGTGTGTGTGTGTGTGTGTGTGTGTGCGTGTGTGTGTGTGTGTGTGTGTGTGTGTGGTGTGTGTGCGTGTGTGCGCGCACGCAATCAACTGTACTGTAACTGTAGATTATGTGTACACACATAACAC
>VUQG01001568.1:0-19272 GCA_015106755.1 Etia nguti | reverse complement strand
CTACCATACCACAAGCCCCCCCCCCCCAACACATGCACCCTAAATTCCCTTATAAACCCTACTCCTTTCTTTAGTTACTGTATCTTCTTGATTTCATTCTTTATTCGCATTAATACTGTGAACCATTGCGGTACGGGATTTTAGCAGGGAGCATTTCAGGCCGCAAAAAAAAGAGAAAAAACCAAGAAAAAACACATAAGTTAATATATGTATTGATTATATATAAATATATGAACATATATGTTAATAAATCATGACTAGACTTCCCTGACGCAAAAAATATCAAGAAAAAATAAAAAAAGAAAGAAAACAACGTAACCTACAATGAAACTAAACCGAGTCGTCATGGAAACTAAACCAAGACGGAGGATTCATTGTGACTGGCTCATTTGACGGGCAAAGGCTTCAGCCTACTTGATAAACTGGTATTGGTTAGCGTTAGACACATTATCACATTCTTTTACAACAACAACAAAATCTTTTGGCCTTCCGCCAAAACCCTGGCAGCCATCTTTGTTCAGGGTCAGCTAGATGTGAGTTGGCCACTCTTGCTTTTGCCCCATACAGGAGTGGAGTGAAGAGAGAACTCTGGGTAATGGATGGTCTCTCTGCAAACTTGAAGATGACTATGGACAATGAATCGTCACTACTGCCAAAGACACAAAGTAGTGCGTGTGAGAACATGGCTACGAGTGAGCTGAAGCTAAGTGACTCCAAAAAAATTAAGAATTTACATGCATGCTAATCTAAAATCATCCGATCTGCTTTTAAGGAACCTATGTTTTGAACAACTGAACAATGATACCATGTAAGGGCAGTGGGAGTGAAAAAAGTAGTAATTAATGTTACAGTACTGTGTCAATTTCTATTTTTCTTTATCTTGTTTTTCTTTTTGAGTGGGTTATTTGGGGTGGGGTTTCATCAAGCTTGAAACAAAAAAAACAAACTCTGAAAAACGTATCAAGGCTTTTTTTTCAACAGAAGAAAATCTTATCTTGCCTTTTAATTTAATTTTATTTCCTCCATTACTTTGGACTCTCACACAGCCTTAGTCTCTTTCTTTATCTCATTTTTATTGTTCTTTGGTTTTGCTTTGTGTTGTTGTAAATGACGAATTAAAACAAAAAAACAAAAAAACATAATGTCTTTCAAGGTGCCAAAACTGAATGATTCTGAACTTGGATGCATCAAGTCCTGATGACAAATAAAAATTGAACCCCCCGTAGGGAACTGAATGAGTCTTTGTTGTATTATATCTGATCTAACATGAACATGAAACATGAACATGTAGAAACAGAGACTACAAGCCTGACTGCTGTTGAAGATCAGGCTCTGGCTGCTGGGCTGGGGGTCAGCATGCGCTCAGCTTTATCATCACTCTGGGTTTATGGCTAGCTTTGTGTTAGCATGCTGTCTAAACAGATACAGCATACTGCAATTGTTTCTGACCTGGATGCAGCTTAAATTTCACTAATGTCCATATCCCCCCTCCAGTAATTGTAGTGCAGTGTGCAAGAAGATAAAAGCATTTTTGTTTGATTTTTTTTCCTTGTAGCCATGGCGTGTAGATAACTGAAGAACCTTTGTAATGCATAATTGTAACCATAATGTAATTAATAAATATTAATAAATTTAGTACAATAACAGTAATGCACTAACATTACATTACTGCATTACTGAAAAATATATTGGGACTACAGTAATGCGTTACTTTGGAACACATTACGTTCAGCACTGGTGATCATTCTATGGAAGTTTCAGTAGCGATTCTGCTAAATTCTGAAGGAACCGATTTTTACGGATGCCTTGCCACTCCGTAAGCTCATCAGTCTTTCAGCCAGAAGAGCTAAAAAGAAAATGGGCCCAGAAGTTTTGTTTTTTCATGATGTGGTATTTAAGTATGTGATGGATGAGAACATTAATGTTCAAGGATGTCTTATTTACTTACTTCTGACATTATAGATGCATCACCGACACTGGCTGTACTGTTAATGAAGGACATTGCTAAAATGTGGCCTTTCTCACAAATGACTTATGAATGTAAGGTGTAACATCTAAAAACACTTCATAGATTTGATATTCACCGTTTTTTTAAGCATTAGATGAAATTTCACATTCTCTGTTAAGGTACAGAGCAATGCAAAAGTGGGCAAATGGCAGCTTCATGATACTCCTGGTGCGTCACATAACTGTTGGGCCACTAACTCTAATGTAAATAAAATAAGCTAATTAAATCTGGCAATTATTACATTTATTGTTCTGCTCTAGCAAGGCAACACATTCCACTTCCTACAGCGTGAAAACTGCAGCCTCTATATAGCAATAGATCAGATCCTACTGCCATGAGTGACACACTTCCAAATGGTTAAAGCTGGTTCAGCTCAAACAGCCAATCCTGGCAGATTGGCTCACCGTGGCTCAGGTGATACACTTCTACATATAGTGTACACTATTTAACCTGTCTATTCCTGAGTACAACTGTTACATGCCATTTGACACCCCACCTCTTCACGCTGCTAACTAGACACAATTTGTCTATGTTGGCATTTAGATTGCAGTTGCCAGCTCAGGTGTATGCTGTATTTAAGCACAGCAGTGGCCATTTGTCATGATACACTGTGACTCAGTGGCTAGAAAAACCATAGGTATTGTTGGATTATACTGTAAAAGAAATGTAAGATTTCTCCAAGTTGCAAACAGTTCAGAGCAAAATGTGTTTCAACACTTGGCCCTCTGTCGGTGTGTACTTCTCTTCAAATTACAGTCATTACCAATTCACTTTTTAAAGAGTCACTTTCATTCATTCACTTCATCTTTGCCCTCTTAGTCACTCATTCACAGCAGTCATTCTTTCACTTTTTTTCTCTGTTGCTGTCAGCTCTTCATCAGCTGTCTGTCCTGCCATTTCCATGAGCTCTGGAATAAATCTCAAATTCTTAAACATCAGCCTCGATGTCCTGCATGTTGCATGAAATTCTGTCTCATGCGCTGTCTGTCCCTCTCTTTCCTCCGTCCCACTCTCTCTCCTCCCCCGGTGTGATGATCAAAGTGGCTGGCATGTCTCTCTGCAGTACTGCTGTGATCACTGAAGAGCAGCGAGCGAGCGAGGAAGGGAGGGAAGGAGGAAAGAGTAAAGGGAGTGGAGTAGCGCTTCTGCTCTATTCAAACAGCAACACGCTGCCCCCATCTGGACCGGAGGTACATAATGATTTTTCTTCATCCCAAAATTTGAACTTGGTTACCTCGCTGAAGTGCAGGGAACGTAAATCTTCCACAGAGGTCTGCGTTTGCACCATAATTATATTGGAGTCTAAATTTTGTTGACATCCTTCTAAGATTTACATCAGAGTCTAGAAAGATTTTAAATATATTTATAGCATCATTCCACAACAAAAGCCACGTCAGGGTACTTTATATTGTAAGGTAAAGCCCTTTTAATATTAGAGGGAGAAAGCCAAAAAACCCCAAAACAACCCCTATAATCAAATGCTTGGAGGAAGCGTTTTTTTGACTAGTGTTAGGAGTAGGTAGACTTTACATCACTCCCTCATCTGTCACTCAGCCATCTTTCAAATCTGCTGCCTTCCATCACACATGTTATCACAGAATCAAATCTAACAAAGCCAGTATTTGGTATAACCACCTTTTTTCTTTCTTTAAGTAGAATTCAGGAATAGTTCTCTAGGCTTCTTTAGGGGCATTCAGAGCTCTTCTTCGGATGTTTGCTGCCTTTCGTTCTGTTGTCTGTCAAGATGATTAAACAATAATTTTATAATAATGTGGAGGTCCAGGCTCTGGAGAGGCCAATCCATGACTGACTGAGAGTCTTCCATTGTGTGTTTTTCTGTCCCAGTATGCTTTCACAGCTCCTGCAGTGTGTTTGGGATCATGTTGTGGGGAGAAATGAAGCTGTTGCCAGTCAGACACTTTCCAGAACGTACTGCATGGTGGCTCAACATCTGACAGTACATTTCTGCATTTATAATTCTATTCATCTTGACGAGATCCTCAACACCAATGGCTGAAATGCAGCCCTAAACCATGACAGAGCCTTTGCCATGTTTTACAGATGGCTGTGGACACTCACTGTTGTACCTCTCTCCTGATCTGCTCTTCTGATATTGATAATGGCTCCTGCACAGTTAACCTTCCACTGAGACCATTTCTGATGGGGCTTCAGTGAATGCTAGATGGATCAAATGAGGTCTCGTGTCAGGTCTCTTAACTCTTTCTCCTTTGAATCTACTACTACGGATAACCCTTCGTTCTCTTTGCTTTATTGAGAAGTTTTTGTTATTTTTCAGGCCTGCTTCCAGAACAAAATGACTTGGTTTGAGGGTTGGTTTAAGATTTTTCCACAGTATTGTACTTTTACTGGCTGGGAGCTGGCAATTTTATTGTGATATGAGACGACTGTCAGTGACTGTCATGACTTTAAGGACTTTAAGCTACTATTTGTTGGCCATTTTACTATTTGTGCAACTCTGGTTCGGATTTTCAGAACATCTGTTGGACTGCTTTGTACAACAAAATGAGGGGGAAAAGTTATGAATGTTATTGGTTATCTCAAATGTAATATTACAATTCTTACAATACTGCCTGGAGGTTACCTTCATTGTTTTAGAATCCAAATGCAATGACTGCTATTTTAACAAATGGTATCTCAAATGGAAGATAATGTAATAAAAAACAAACAAGCAAAAAAATTTCGTGGCGACGCAGATGAGCTCAGAGGCATGGTAGCTGATTATTGTAAGTTAAGCAGATCTGAGGGAACAGCTGCTGTGTCCTCCCTCACCTGCAATTAGTAAGCTTTTTAGGTCATGGACAGTTAGAGGCTATGGAACAAACCATGCTTAGATTCAGGCCTACACACATACCAAAAAAAGAAAGAAAAAAAAAGAAAAAGAGAAATCAAGGTTGAGGTCAGTTCACTTCAAATTAAATCAAATGATAAGATTGTGGGTTAAAATATTTTTACAATTGTAGCATAATTTGGTGTGTCAGTTGGCTGATAATAAACCTGCACAGATTTGTGCCTGGTGTAAATTTTCTTGGTCTGCTGTGGCGTGAGACGAATATAAATTGCAAAAGAGCACGTTAAAAAAGCACGTTGAAAGCAGCGACTTTAAAAACTACAAGTGTTAAGCAAGTGGAAACAGATTTTTCAGAGAGTAAGCCACCAGACAGGCAGAAAGCTGATCTGCAGGAAAAGTGCGACAGAAACAGAAAAACAGCCAGAGTAGGTGTAAGATATGAGTTGGAACTCTCCGCCCTGTGCTCAGGCTGTGTCATGAATACAAAACTCTGTGTTAGTGTTTGTTTGGATGAGGGGCACTGCAGTGAAATGTAGCTCAAATCAAGTCCTCGGGTCCCAAAGCACACTCAGACCTTCCACAGATATGAGGTGCTGTGTTGTGCTAGGGAAAGAGCATGGATCGGTTTTAATGAAGTCACTGTCAAACCATTAAACATGTCTGATGCATTTTTATTAGGTGTAAAAGAGCACAGCAAGCATAATTTGCTCAAATGTAAACATATGGTGGCATTTTAAGGTAATCAAAGTGTCAATTAGGTTGTATCCAAACATAGCAATTAGTGCTTCAAGTGTTTACTCAACCTTTGCACATGTGGGGATTTTCAATGCAGCAGCTTAGGCTCTGCTTTAAGTTCAACACACTGCATTAAACCTGATGACAACTGGCTGTGAAATAAATCAGAAATGGCCTGTCAATACCACATCATTTACAATTCATCAGTCAAGGCTTGCACTTAAGAATTTCTGCTTATTTTCATACACTTTCTCATCCACATTTCTTAGTATTCACAAATTTCTGTTGATCAGCTGTTTTGTGTCACTGTGACAAAATGTGGTTTTGGAGAAGCTACTAGTCGAACTAGCACAAAGGCGGTTTAGGTACCTTGGCAGGTCTACATATGTCTGTCTGCGTATCAACACAGTGCCAGCACAGTGTCCTGCCCAGTGTGGGCAAAAAGAGATTTGGAGGTCCAGAGGGTCGGAACTTCTATGGGCCCCGTATAGGCTAGCCAACAGGCTAGCCAACAGTGGATGTGGATGTGATGCATCACATCCACATCCACAAATATGATGGACAGTTCTCTCATATGATGCTATATGAGAAAAATCAATACAACTTCTTTTTGAATTTGGAAAATTTGTTCCTGGGGACTCAGTGTAGTGCCAAAGTTGATGAAGTTTGTATGAGCAGTTTTCAGGCTACAGGGTGGTTTCTTTTATCAGTGTTTCCCACAGAGAGGTTATTCCCTACTCCACTCTGTATTTAGGGGGAGGGGCAAAATACATGTACATGTGTTTGTTTGGTTAACCCAATCCTTATTCTAACTTTAACACTAAAACCAAATCTTCAACCATCAAAGGGTTGAATCGAAGACTGAAGGGATGTATAAAAAAGATTAAACCACAAACTTTTGTAAAATGTCTAAAATGCTATAAAAACTTGCAAATTATTGTCACAAAAGTAACCTAGTTTACACTACCTTAAATGGAAACTACACTTGTCAGTTGTCTTTATACCCATTTTGTGAAATTATATCCTAAATAACCTGGGAAAAACTTTAAGTTTACATTAAACTTCTTAATTCTTATTATATAGAATTTGTTAGCAGTAGATATCATACAAAATATGGTTATATCTAGTTTTGCTGCTTCATTATAAATGTGTTTCTTTATCAGGTGCGTAGGCATTTAAACAATCCCTAATGTGCTTTTAAATTGAGTTTCCACCACTTGGCATTGCAATCATTAGTTATTATTAATCTCTGCCTGTCTTCTGTCCTGTCTCGCTCCGATTGCCCGCAACTGGTCGCAGCAGATGGGTGCTCTTCTCTGAGCCTGGTTCTGTAGAGGTTTCTTCCTGTTACGAGGGAGTTTTCCTGTCCCACTGTCACCAACTGCTGCTCATAGGGGGCGATCTGATTGTTGGGGTTTCTTCTGTATTATTGCAGGGTCTTTATCTTATAATATAAAGTACCTTTAGGCAACTGCTGTTGTGATTTGGTGGTATATAAATCAAATTTAATCAAATCAAATCAAAATAATCATATTGATTTTAGGAATGTGAACTGTTTTTGACATTGCTAAGTAGTGCAAAAACGACCCAGTATTAATTACAATATTAAATACTTCATTATATTAGAGAATCATCAGCACTTTATAATTACGAAGGGTTAATGTAAAACTATTCCCAAGCAAACTGCAGACACAGAAATGCTTGTGTTTTACACCAGTAATAATTAAAGCCATAAAGAAACTGTATTAATGTTATAGTAGCACAAAATGTGAGGACCCCCTGAAGAGTTCCTAACACCTTTAAACATCCTAAAGCCGACCACTATTACCTGCTGCAAATGTGTCAGCTTTGAAGGGGAGTGTTAGTGCCACATTAACTCACTTATACTTGGAAGGTGAAAAGCAGCTGTCCTGCTGTGTTGTATTACAGGCCGAGCAAACCTGTTATGAATACTAATCATTGAGAGGAAATGATTGTGTTTAGTAGGGAAAGATGATTGAGCATACTAGAGAGGCACGAGAGCAAAGGGAGCTCGACATTTGCCGTGATCTCTAAAAACCTGTTTCAATATCTGTGGAAATGAAGAAGTGTCTCCCGAAGCAATAAGAACCAGCCCACACTCTGTCTTATGATATTATTAAGTGATATTCCCGAGGCAAGATGCTCCATTTAAATTGAATAGAGGACAGGAGGGATACTGTTTAAGTAATAATAATGGTTTTCTAGGATAGTCGAGAGCTTGTGTTATACTGCACCTTGGTGTGTGTGTATGTTTGTGTGAATAAATTGTAGTTCAAAACCACGGTTTGGAACTTTGAAGTTGTCAAGAGGACAATCCAAAGTGCTGTTTAGGGAAATTATTTTTTTTCCGAGTGTCCTCATACAGACAGGAAGTGTTGTTATGGAAATTTTATGAGTTAATTTGTGCATGAAGAAAACCTTAAGTTTAAAATACAGATATATTTTTTTTAAAAATTCACCTCAGCCCAAGAATAATTTTAACATGGGACTCTGTGGGGAGTGACCATAGACCATACATAAAAAATGAATCTAATGATGTCCCTTGGTTAGTCCCTCTGTGAATCCTCCAGTTGAGTGCTCTCAGAGTCGTCATCTTAGCATTTTCAAATGGGACCCGAGGAAACAGCAACTTGTTAGTTATTAGGTAGGCTTGGGCTCATCAGGAAAATGTTTATTGTTGTCATAGAGCAAGAGAGCCAAGGGCCATTTTCACAGACTTCTGTTGAGGTTTTGCGGACATGTGATCAATAACCACGTACATGAACTTCACTACCATTTTGAATATGTGACATTTATTGCATGACAATGTATTTTCAAGCAAGTAACGCCCCTGTCACACAGGCCTGTCCGTGACCATCAGGCTACCACCTGTCGTGAGGGGAAAAGGGAGTATTCCCTAATTGTTTGTGAGTGGTTGCTGGAAGCTGACGGGTTGCAGTGACGGGGGAAATGATTTGTGATGCTCCACTGTGGCCTGTTTGTGTGGCAGGTCTCATCTGCAACCACTGGAGAGGTGGTTTGGCTTGTTTTCAACACCTGGCTCAGTGTGCCAGTGCTCTATAAAAGCCCTCAGAGGTCAGTTGTGTACTAAACATCTTTCTTTCACTTAAAATAAGTAGTCTTTAGGTTCTTCGTTTTTAATCACATCCGTGCAACCTGGTTTCTGTCATATTGGTCCCAGTCACACAAGCCTACAGACCAGTCAGTGACCCCCTGGGAACAATCTATCACTAGGGAAAAATGTGCATTTCTCAACCAGATGGTAAAAAATTCCTTGTGATTGCTTTGATCACTATCACTTTGCCGCAATCACTGTCCAGCTACTCTCCGAGCTGCAGTGAAACCATGACATGGAGAAATTTCGCCTTCAAAGTAAAAGCTGTGCCTCAGAGCTGTAGACAACAGACACAACTTTTTTTTGTGGGCCATTCGTAGTTTTTGTTGCGCTTTTTCAAGTTTCACTATCTCTGGGTTACTACTTGCTAAATATCTGCATGAAACATGAAAAACTCCAGGCAACCAAAGCAATCACTGTGGAGCTTTTGGTGCAGCACCTTCTTTGCAACCTCCAGAAACCACTGCCATCCAGTCAGGCAATACAATTTTTCCCGAGCAACTGGTGGTTGCATCACATCCAAATATGATGGACAGTTCTCTCATATGATGCCATATGAGAAAAATCAATACAACTTCTTTTTGAAACAGAGGACCCCGCCCCCTCCCACTGGGCAGTCATCAAAAGGAATGCAGGTTTGAGGCTTTAATTTCCAGACCCAGAAGCTATGTCAATCTTTTTGGATCAAACCTCAAGTGGCCATCTGACAAATGCAGTTTTTGGCAGTCAGAACTAAGTCCAAAGATGAACACACCCGCTACTGCAGCTATGACCTACCTTCTACAGACTTTTTTTAGACCTCCTACTTCTACAGTATGTCTACTCTCCCCTGAATACAAAGGGAACACAGCGATTTTCTGTATCAACAATTAGCCAAGTTGTCCTTGAGGCTTCTGTAGATGAAGAACAGAAGACGGTCATGTAATTACGCTTCAAAAAGGCTCCACCAAGCCCAAGCCTTCCAGGTTTATGAGTTCACACTTCCAAACATCCATCACATGCGAGTACTTACATTACAGGTTCCACATTGAAGAGCCAACTGCAGTTGCCAGTGCCACAATACATTTACGGAGATGCAAGCGCGCATTGTTGGGCACAAAGAGAAAGAACACATGCAGACACCCTCACAAACACACATACCAATTACAGACACAAAACAATAAGGAGAGAAAGAATGAGAAGGATAGAGAGCCTAATTGCTATAATTATAATCACCCACTCAATGAGTACAAAAGCTGCAATAACAATTATAAGTTGTTTAATGCAGATTCTGGTAAGAACTTCACTACAAACCATTTTGCAGGGGATAAAGTTTCCAGATTAGTTCCTTTAGGTGTTATCCAGTTACTGCATATGTTTGGGGAATAAACACAGCTGCGATTTTCAAAATGTCCTCAAAGACCACACAAAAAACAAATTCTGTGACTGAGTTTGGACTCCAAAACTGGACAGAGTCGTCATGAGTAAATGCTGTATTTATTATATGTGGTGCATAATGAGATAAAAACTATTGTGTCTGCCTCAAACCAGCGTGCCCTCATTTGAATGGTAGCAGCTGGTCTGAGAGGCAGAGAAAGAACAAGGACATGGCTTTGACCTGGTTTGAATGGGAGAGCGCTAATTAGAACGGTGATTACTGGTTGTTAGCGCCGCACAGGGGAGATGACTGAAATGATGTGCGAGGGCTGCAGCCAGGGAGTTAACACAGCAAGGGAGAAAGCAGTAGATGAACAGTGGGAGAAAGAAACTGAACGGAAAAGAGAAGAAACAGCAAGTAACAAGCAACAACCCGGGACGGGTGAGAAAGAGCGAATGCAAAAAAAAGCCAACTGAGGCAAAGCTGAAGCCAGGAAATAAAAAAAGAAAAGATAATGAGGGCGAGTGGAAAAGGCAGAAAATAAGAAGAGGAGATAAAACATTTGTGTTGCCTAAAATCAGGAACAACCACTGCGACAGAAGAGCTGTAAGAAGAGAAAAGGAGGTACAGACACCCCCCACCCCCACAATGAGCTGAAGTGCTATTGTGGTTTTGGTAATCACCCAACCATCGCTGTGAAAGAAAACCTCTACTATCTGAGCACAGAGGAAACACACGGATAAGAGAGAACACGGCTAATCACTTATTATCAGAGAAAAACAACTTTATTTGTGGTCATAGTAAAATATGTCTGAACAAGCTATTCCTTTGCTTGTGTGGTATAAAACAGTGTTTTGCTGTGTATTATCTGCGTTTGTAAGAGTTTCAAAGGCCCTCAGTCTATGAAATTCTCTCAGGAGAGATACTTTGTATCCTCCTAATGGTAAAAAATCAAGGAGTGTGATAAGTGGGGTAGGGTGGTGGTGGTCTAGTCTGGATTAAGGTTTTGGATGATCTCACGGTGCTCTTGGTACAGAGAATGGAAGGCCCGAGCTAAACAGAGGAGAGGAGCATCACAGTTTTCCATCTCTTTCTGTAAAAGACAAACATGAACAGACAGGCAGTAGTCACTGTATTATAAAAAGATACAAAGAATGGGATATTTTCCTGCATAGTTCATCCTTCAGATGTGGGAACTGTTAATGTCTGCCATGAACACTGTATCGATGTGTGCAATAGCCTCACTCACAGCTGAGGTCTCGTGGTACTCCAGTCCCTGACTCTGGGCCCATTCCTTGGCCACAGATGCCTGTACCTCTCTTCTAGTGGAGAGATCTGACTTGTTGCCCACCAGGACACCTGAAACACACACAAAGACAAAGATGCACTTAGAGATGCACATAAACACAGATTCAAGACTTATTCCAGAAGTGTTGTGTTTGTTTAGTTAATGCTTGGAAACTTCTGTTTAAAGATTTGTAGTCAAAAGATATGTCTTTTTTTTCTTTGGGTTGCAAAGTGGCTTACAGGGGTGCAGCAACAGGAAAGCTAAAGCTGCAAAAATAGGCCACCTTACATGACACTAACAGACTAGATGGGTATCAGCTGCGCAATCGTCTGATCTGGGCTGACATTGTTCCACATACTAAGGAAATTCGAAAAATTCAAAAATTCTAAATTTATTTGTAAAATGAGTATGAATTCTTCTGTAACTTTCATGGCATCAGACTGAGTGATGCACTTTTTAAAGATGTTGGGTCTTTATTTAACTTTCAACAAGTTAAATAAAGGAACAGTTTATCTGGTTTATTATTGAAATAAATTCAGATCAATAGCAGCTGCTGACATATTCCACTGTCATTATTCCTTATTTATTCAAACAAAATGCAGAAACAATGTGTGCAAAGCTAGGTACACCTCATGATTCAATAGTAAAAAGAGCAATAACTTGAACAAATTCAGAGTTCCATTTTTCTCCAAACACTGTGCACTATGACCAAACACCTCCCCTTTGGTTTCATCTGTGTAAAAGATTTTGTTACATAAGTCTTGTGGTTTGTTCAGTTAATGTTTTGAAACTTTTTTCAGAGATGTGTACTCAAATGTATTTGTTTTCAAGGAGATGGTGGGTTGCAAAGTGGGTTACATGTGTAAGTTGGCTCAGCTGATACCCTTCTACACATACAACTGGCTAATGTCATGGAACACATGCTGTTTATGCAGCTTTAGCCTTCCTGTTGCTGCACATCTGTAAGCAACTTTGGAAGCCACTTCAATCTGAGATACTCATTTTATCTTGTGTTTGACTGGATGTTTTGCTGAAGTCAAGCTAAGGCAAAATACTTGCTTAGCTCAACTAGCTAAGCGGTGGGGCTGAGGGGGTCTCAGAGCAGAGACTTATGGCCACATTAAAATTACCGCAGCTGGTAATATCAGTCTTCTTCTGACCACAGTGGTCCTGATTGATTTCCCTCCCTTTTTTATTGTCAGGTTACCAGTATTTCATACGTTCTGTGAGGTGTTACCTGGAACATGGAGACCCTGGAAATGAGCACGAACTCGTTCCAGCCAGCGGCTGCAATTAGCAAAAGACTGCTCACTGGTCAGGTCGAAAACCAGGCACAGCAACGAAGGTTCCCCCCACTATAGAAAGGAATGTAACGAGTGGTGATGAGGTGGGAAATGTTGGTTTTTATATAGAAGGAATGAGGGAAGTGGGACAGACACATGATTGGTCCCACATCAGCTTACTTCTCTCTACTCGTGTAACAAATCAAATAATACTTTACTATGACAGGAGGTGAAGCTCTGGATGATGAATTTATCAAGTATCATGCAGATTAAAAAAAAATCCAGGGAACAAGTCTCACCATTTTCTCACAGGAATCCACTAATATCTCCTTCCCTGCAGAGTCTATGATGTAGAGCTCCTGGAGGGGAAAAGGAGAGAAAGGGGGAGACGGACTAGGTGTTATTCACAGGAAGTTAATCAAATTACTTCAAATTTTCTTTTATAAGGACATTAATCTTAGACCTATGATACTGCCAAATAGCATACTGAATTCAGATGAAGAAATAACAATATTATATGTCTGGGAAAGCTTCTTCCACACCGAGTGATGGATTCCAATTGTCAGCATTTTAAAAACAGACTGGCGACTGCCAGTGCTTCCCCTCAGTCTCCTAGTCTACACAGCTATCAATTTCAAAATCCTACATGGCCTTGTTCTCGAGTTATTGCATTCACAAACTTAAGTGTTCATGCGGCCCACTGAGCGGAGTGACGACAATACCCCATCAGCCTTTTACAACCATGGCTGAGAGAAGAACTTTAAGCTATGGTTGGGTGGCTAATATCTGTTGCTTCATTCAACAAAATGTAGCCTTCACCTAGAGTCCTGCAATGGATTCCAAGCGCATGGTTGCACTCACCACGCTGTCATTGGTCGCTGGGATGTTGATACACTTCATCAGCAGCTCCACACCTGTTGTCTGCCAAACAAACAAGGCAACAAATGTTAAATTAGTTAAATTAGTTGTGACGTAAAGCTAAAAAACCCTTCATGATTGATCTGGCATGCCTTTGTCATAAACAATAATTCTTTCTGTCACATTATGGGCGTGCCTGTCAAAATGCATTTACAATCTACAAAGGTTTTGAATAGAAGAGAAGAGAAGAGAAGAAGAGAAAGTCAGAGTTACCACTGTCTAGTCTGATGTACGGCAAATGTCAATACATGTTGTTGTGATTTGGTGCTATATAAATAACATTTAATTGAATTTAAATTATTTTAGAGCCTTTAAGTCACCTAATGTTATGGTAGCATTTGTTTGTAGCCATACTGAGCTAATGAACATATGTATCATATTCAGTTCCCTTATTTCTTATCTCACTATTTAGCTTTAAATGGTCCACTATGTTCTATGTTCTTGCTCCCTACTTTGTGCTGTTATTTAGAGGCAAGCAAGAATTTTACAAAGGACTTTTAGAACACTTGCACTAAAAACAGCAGCCTACAGGAACCGAAACTGACAGGACAGTAAACCAAAGCATAAAGAACTTGGCCATTAAATCAAAACAGGAATCAACAGACGCCATTTAAAAAAAAGAAGAGTAGGTATAACTGTAAATTTTTCTTATTTAGAGTTATATCTACTGTGAAAGACAAAAAAACTGACTGTTTCTGTGCGAAAGAAACACAGGAACAGTCAGTATGAGTTTTTCTCTTTTGTCAAAACAAATAGCTGGTATAGCTGTTTACTAAAATGAATGTTGAATGTTCATCACACAAAAGCAGCTGCAAAAATATATCGAAACAATAAGAATGACACAAAAAGAGCTGTAGTAAACCTTCCTTCTACTTTGCAAGGTGGAGGCAGCTGTTTTTTGAATCTGCCCCAATCTACAGTTCAGGAAACATCAGCTATTTGAACTTTGGTCAAACTGTCTTAATGTAAAACAAACTGCTGAGGGTAGCTGGGATCTTTTAGTACAGAGCAAATAGAGGTAGCTGTTAAAGGAGATAAAGTGCAGGCAGTAGAGAGGCAGGACCATATCACAAATTCACCTTCTTTACAGGCTACGAGATCTAAAGAAATCCTAAATGGACCAGATAGTTGCAGGCTGCCTTTCCTCCACCAACTATTCACTGGTATGAGATCAGTGATGACCTTGAAGAAGTGAGTCGAGGTTTCTTCACGTCAGCATCTAACTCTAAATTGATCTGATCTCCTGAGCTCACACTTAACGAAGCATGTCAAATGCAAGAGACTAAAATCCTGCAAACACACACGCACACACAAACGCACCGTGGACACTCACTGCCTCTGTGAAATACAAACACACACACACACACCTCCGACCAACATTTACCCAATTCATACACACGCAGAGTTCATAACATGCATTCAGCAGTACACACACACGGACTATGCTGCAGTCCCACTTCAGAGCGGTCTAATGAGCTGGTGTGATGCATAGGAAGCTTCTTGCTGGAATGTCAATGAGAGCCTATTAGTAGCAAATAAGCTTGGAATATTGCTAACAGGCTGTCTGACATTTTCAAAGGAGGACGTGAGCGGAATGGCTGACAGCCTCGGCTACCCTTCAAAATCAAAAGTTGAAGAACATGAGGGATGACTTGGGCGTCTGCAGAAGGATTAACCCTTCACAGCACCGGTTAAGCCCAGTGAAAGAAACACATATTGTGTCCTGTTTCCATCAGCATTTAAATCTTAAACTGAAAGCTGTGGGATAGAGTTACTGATATTAGATTAGAAAGGTCAGCTGTGGAGTACCCCAGGGATTGGTGATTGGTCTGAAGCTTTACAATCATGATATCTGTTAACATTTTTAAAAATGACACAAATTTACATTGCTCTAAGTAAAAAAAAACTGATAATAAAAAGATTTTTTGCAGCAAAACGAGCTATTGGAAGAATCCGTAATAAAACAAGTAGAAGCAAAAGACCTTGCAAATACTTTGTTGTCCATTTATAGTTTTTAATGTATGCTATCACTATCCCTGTAAAAACATGCTAACCAGCTCCAGGAATGTGCACCCCAGCAAATTCACTCCATTCATCCCAAGGTCAGATCGGGCAGACCTCAAAGAAATCACCAAAAACCCAAGAGTCAGACTATACCAGCCTCAGCTAGCATGCTAAATGCTAAAGTTCATAACAGAAAAAAACTGAACAAGCACAGCTCGTTTGTAAGGACTGCCATGAGAATCCCTCTTTTCTCTAAAACCAAAGTTGCATCTCCTCAAAAACACAAGACTTCTGGAACAATATCCTTTTGGACAGAAGAGACCAAAGTGGAGATAACTGGCCATAATGCACATACACCGAACAAGAATCAAACAGCAAACGCATCTCATACCTTCTGTCAAGCACGGCAGTAGAGGCGTGATGATTTGGGCTTGTTTTGCAGCTACAGGATCTGGGCACCTTGCAAAGTATTAAGTTGTATTCAGATCAGGACAAATCTGGCAAATCTAGAGCAGAATGACTGAAAAAACAAGGAATCAAATTGTAGCTATGGCCTAGTCCACGCCCAGACCTCAACTTAATTGAAATACTGTGGCCAAAGTAAGAAAACAAATGCTCACAAATCTTAATGAACTAAAGCAAACTTGTAAAGAAGAGTGGAAAAATTCTTTTGAAGCTTATGTGACATCGCTGGTCTAGTCTAATCATCTTTCTGCCAGCCTTCTTTAGGCCAATCAGCCGTCACTCCGCGTACTTTAAATCTCAATGCGCATATGTCATTCTCCTTTGCAGACGCCTTCGTCTACTCCACCTCCTCCCCATCACCGCCTCTCCCTAGTCACTCAGGCCCCATTCAAGCCTCCATCTTCATCTCCACCACAAGAGTCTGGACTCTGGGGGGTCTTGTCCTAATCCCTATCACCGCTGGGATGCTGTTCTGCTGTGATGGGTCATCGGAGTCTAGCCGCCAAATGCCTCAAACTGAATTCTGTACATCGACAAATCATGTTCAATTCCTTCTAATGATCTCTCCTTATTGAACTACAATGATGCAGGAAACCGATAAAGTCATACAGAAAATGACTATTTCAAGTTAGTGCTACTAAAAGTGGTTCTACAAGGTACTGAATCATTGGGTGTACTTAGTTTTTTACAGGAGTGCAACTTAAAACAATGTTCAAAGTAACGAGAAGCAAAGAAAGGTCTATGGAGTCAGAACAAGGGTGAACATTAACGTGTTCAGCAGTCCTGACTAAGGGTTCTTCCTCTTGGGCGAAGCTCGGTAGATGTAAATATTCACATTTCTTGTGCAAATGTTGGAATTGAAGCCAAATTCGTACATTTCACGATTACTACCATCTTGAAAATACAAAGTAACTTCTGGATGAAAAATTCATGGTTTAAGAGCTTCAACATTTTTTTCAAAAGTCAAATTCCTTTTACATGAAGCACTTTACACTAAGTGAGTTAAGAAGTTAAAAATATTTCAACTAATATCAGGCAAGCGGTTGGCTACAAATAGGTGTTTTAACAGTTGCATAGCAACAGCAAAGACTGTGACCAGCAATTCCCCATGAGAATTTCTTTCAGAGTATTCAGCTAATAAAGAGGTGTCAACTGGACACAGAGCCTTGATTTACTGGCACAAATGCAGACCTGAATTTCTCTCCACTTACTTTCAAAGAGGTATCTATTCTTCTCTTCTTATTTTCCTGATTGTTATGTATTTGAAGATTTTCACACAACTCCACCTGTATCATTTCTTTTGCTCTACTCATATTAGCTGCATTAGTTAAAAATATGTCTAATAGTTTGACCTGGCATTCAGCAATCATGCATGCTAGGCCATTACAAATTGAAAAGGCCTCACAATTGCAGCCTCTTTTCTACTTTGTCAATGCCCCGCTAGTTCACCGTGAAAAGACACACACAGCATCACAAACAAGTGCCTACTGTATCAAGCCTATGCAGTATGGAGAAACTCATCCCTGTTGTTGTTTTGTGTGTATGCTGGTGTGTGTGTGTTTGCTAGTTAAGTACCTGTTCTGGTGGCTTTCCAGAATCCTGCTGTATTAATTATCGACGTTCCTGTCACCTCAGAACCCCCAAAACTGCTGACACAGCAAGATCTGAGCAACCACACAGGCGCATGCATGCATGCACACACACTCGCACAGGCATACTTGGCCTTTGTCCAGTAATTCATACACCAACCTGTTCTGTACCATAACCACTGCAAGGCTTTATGGTAAACTCACTAAATGTGAGTGGTTGTGTACTGAGAGAAAACTGCATGAATATGTATCCATACTCACAAGTTAATGCATGTACCGCACCTACACTTTCTTACTTTTGCAGTACACTAGCCCTTTAGAAAACTGAGGGAATCGCTGAGCAGCCATGCCGCCATATATCATAGAGTCAGGTTAATGACATGGTTCCTTTTCTCTTGTAGATTAGCATAAATAATGCAGATTAGTCCTTCTCTGCGTCAGCATTAATTGCTACATTATGCTGTTGTGCACTTCAGTGATTCCTGTAGTAAAGACCTCTGCAGGTCCTTGAAAAGCCTGCAAGAAGTTCCACTAAAGAAACTACATGCAATATAAACATAATCCTCTATGACTATTATTAGACATGTTGATTTGCTATTGATGTGTAATTACATCCTGGGTAAAGTAAATGTTTCATTAATTTGAAAATTCTACAGTTCTTGACCAATTGAGCAAATCTGAAGTAAATGACTACATGTGATTAACTGTGCATGGTTACTCACTGCTTAACTGCTATGCCTATATCTATAAATATATCTAGAGCCTTCTAAGACCTTAATAGGTCTCAGGAAGGTTAATACTAGTTATCAGAACAAGTGTGCCTACTAAAGAAGCACATTTTGCCAATTACATGCTGATTAGCTGCTGCAGTGTCAGGCAGGACTGAATGCCTGGATTTCTGAGCACTTCACAGCACACAGATAAGGCTATTCCCTACAAACTACTATCTATTCTGTGCTGGCAGTGAGCCAGCATTGCACTTCATGAGCTGCTCCTTCAAACCCAATTCACCTCACTTACCCAGCCTGAATACAAAAACATAAGCCTGTGGCTAGTCACGGAGTACACCCCGATTTGTAAATCCCTGAACAACTTGTTTTACAGCTCCATTCCTCTGCTGATTGTGTGAATGGAGTACAGCACATCCCTACTTCTAAGACATGTTATGCTGCCTACCCCACATACACTGCAGTATGTCTGGCAATGGGCTCGCTTTCTCTGTGTTATGTGACAGTGCTACACCAGGGGGCAGTTTCTCAGATATGGACAGCTGCAAATGTCACAGACAAGTAGTCATTCTATTATACTTTTTTCAAGTCTGCTTGAAGTCCACGTGAAGGGCATATCCATAGCTGGTACATTGGTGCAAAAACTGAAAGGCATGTTGACATCCCCTCTGAGCCTCGCATTCATCCTTTCACAACAAAATTAGTGACTCAGACTCAGTGTATACTTAAATACAAAAAGTATAACAGCTCCTCTATATGAACCAGGGACGCCAAAATCATTTTACATTGCCACATTCAACTCACTGTGATCTTCAGTGAGCCGGACCAGAAAAAAAAATCCTTTCTGTCTGTGTAATTTCCACCCCACTCCACTCTGCTCTGCATCACCTGGAGAATCCTGGGACTTCAGTAAGGATGCTCTTCATTGATTTCAGCTTGGCTTTTAATACCA
>VUQG01001567.1:2227-19069 GCA_015106755.1 Etia nguti | reverse complement strand
TGTGGTTTTTTTTGTTTTTTTTTTGTTTTTTTTTGTTTGTTTGGTTTTTTTTAAGGTTAAGGATCTGTTTCCATCAGCTAGATAGCATCTGAACATCTCAGCTTCAGGTCTAAAGATGCCTCCTGGTCAATTGCCATCAACAGCTGTGATGCCAATATGACTGCAGTAAATGTAGTAGGATTGGTTTATGCTGAGTCACAGTAGTACAAGACTCTAGATTTCTATATGAGTTAATCAGCTGAGCAGAGAACAGCCTCTTTTTATTGTTTGCAGTAACGTTAAAGCATGTCCACTCTCAGCCCGTCTGGGTGGGGCAAGGTGCAGCTCTCCATCACTGCTGCAGGAGTGTCTGAATGAAGCGGTGAACGTAAAAGTAGCACGCCTGAATGCCGTCGCTGTGACCAACCAATGAAGTGGTCAGGGTCACGTATCACAAACAACACGGAAACACACAAATACTTAATTCTTGCTCTGACGTCCAAACTGAAACTAGATGTTCAAACTTCTCACATCAGCTGGACGCAGATGAATCTGCAACACGCTGCTTAAAAGTGATCGACGTTTTTAAACATGCTTTAAACCTCAAACAGTTTCTTAAGTCCTATATAACGCACCGAAACAATGCTCGTTGCTAATCTGTCTCCAGAGTCAAGAGCAGCTTCATCAGGGAGTCTGTAGCCTTGCAGCTAGACGGCTCGTCCTCACCCAGGAACAAGAGTCTGTGGTAGTCGGCCAGAGGGACCTCACACAAGATCCTGAAACATGAACAGACACAGACAAGTCAAAAAATCCTGATCAGGGACGCAGCTGGTTTTTTTTTTTTTGGTTTTTTTTAAATTAAATAGCAGCCTACCAGTCATTTATATCGTCTGAGTTGGGATCAGGGTCCACCTGCACCCAGCGACCAATGGACCAGATTCCCTTCAGATCATCATCACTGCAGCTATCATCAGCCTCTATCTGTGGCCTGAAATCCTCATAGCACAGGAAGTAGCTTGAAACCCAGGAATGACACATGAAAGGTGAGAAGTTTTAATGACTCAAAGTGAGCAAGAAACAGGAAACAGAACATGGAGATGCTTCAACATCCAGACTCACTAATCAGTTTCTGCCTCTTTGTCTTCATCCTTGTGGAGTTTCTCCACGTTCCAGCGCATGCGTTTGTACAGCCCCGTGTTGACCTGGGAGAGGTATGGCGTGGGTACACAGTAACGGAAAGCGGTCAGCCTCAGGTGGCCGAGCTGACTCTGGCCGATGCAGAACTGAGACACGCTGGGAACAAAAACACAAAAGAAGGTGGATGTTCAGAGTAAAAAGTTTATAGCAACCGTCACAGTGTTAGGTTTGTGCAGAGAAGAAGAAATGATGGGAGTATGAAAAAAAGAAAAGATTATAAACAGTAGAATCTGCTGCAGGTGTGAAGAAAATGTAAAGTAATCTGTAGGACGGGGAAGAAATGTGACCACACGAGGATTCATATTATTACAGGTTTATGTGTGAAGGGTAAAGAGTTCTAGATATATATTGTGGAATATGAGCACAAACTACAGGAGGATGATGATTTGGAGAATCAATAGGTTAGTCATATTGTAAACTTGTAATGACGTTACAGTTAGTTTCAAAAGTTTAAATGCACACATCAGCGGCATGAATGTCATGGTAATTTTTGGCTTTTTAAAAAAATTATATAATTGAACTGTTCTTTTTCCAGGGTGGAATGATTGCACAGCATACATCTTCAGTGACAACTGGGTGCACAAGTTTGAATTTATTTTGGATTTACTCTAATCCAAGCAGAGTCAAAGTATACATACGTCCCTGCTAATATTTGGTTAAATGTTCCTTTACTGGATACTTTTGGTTGCCATCGACAAGCTCCTGGAATAATTCTGGCTGGATATTTGACCACTTTTCTTGGTAGAATTAGTAGTAAAGTAAATTCAAATTTGATGTCTGAAATTTGAAATCTGGCTTTTAAGTATACGATAGGGTTGAGGTCGGGGCTTTGGGAAGGCCATTACAGAAGCTAAGCAGGGGCTTCTTTTTTTTTTGGTGTGAACCCTCTCAGTCAATGGCGATGTAAAACTGGCTTCACTCTGGACAGTGATGGTAGTGTTCCAGCAGTTTTCAGTTCATGGCAGGTTTGAGCTTTGGTGGCTCCTGGGTGGTTCCTGAGCATCCTAACAGAGTTCCTCCCATCTGATGGTGACCGTTTGGATCTGCAGTTTAGAAATGGCTCGAAAAGAAGACCTTCCTGAATTGTGTAAATCTCCAATTCTCTTCCTTAGATCTTCAGAGTTCCTTGGACTTTCTCATTGTTCTGACTACTGATAAATCCAATGAGTGCTGTCCAACAAATCCTTTTTATGCAGCAAAGATAAACTGCCAGTTGTAGTCAATCATGATCACTAACACAAGGTTAATGTGTGTTTGTCAGTCTTGGCCTTTTCAAGTTAGAATTCATTATAGAATCTTCAGCTCCACTTATTAAGGGCTTGAGTGAGTTGATGTATATTTTTTGACTTCAGAGAAAATCCAAAATAAATTCAAACTTGTGCACCCAATTCTGGAAAAAGAACAGTTCAAAATTTTAAAGCATGACATTCATGCCCATAATGAGTGGATGTAAACTTCCACCCACACCAGTAGCTCGAAATGTAGCCTATATCCTGCTTCATGGTACAAACACACTGTAAACAAAAGCATGTAATAGTTTGCATAAGCGTGCACCTTTGGGGCTCCTTCTCATCCAAACTAAGAAGATTGTAGCTGGAACACCTCACCAGCATCTGCTCCAACTTGTCACACAGCTGCTGAGAGAAGTCCAACAGCTGCGCACACACACACACCCACACAGAGTAAAGTTTAGAGTAAATGTTAAACCACGAAATTTTCAAGTTGTAGACACATGCGGCACCGATGATTCCAACAGCTGATGCACAAACTGTTCTGGAGCAACTGACCACAACAACATGGGGTTCATTTCTTATATGAAGTGCAGTAAGCTTTCTGTCAAATATATAATTTAACTACTCAACTGATGAACCTGTTGCTTCCAATCAAAGTCAACTACAGTGGTGTGAAAAGCATTTGGCCGCTACTTGATTTCCTTTATTTGTGATTGTCAAATACATTTAATTATTAGACAAAGATAACACAAGTAAATACAAAATGCTTTTTCTAAATGAAGGTGATTATCATTAAGAGTGGGGAGGATAAAAAAAAACAACCTGCAACTTCAGCAATGTTCATGGTGTTTGAAATTCCTTTTAGCTTGGAATCTGAGCTTTGTAACTTTCCAAACTTTTCGTATGCATGAGGAAAAAAATGCTATAAAACTGTGAAAATTTACCCTTGTGCAACTCTCAGCTGGCAGAGGGTTGCTTTGGCACACGATGCTTCTGGTTAGGTGTTCCAGGTGGTTAAAGAAAGGCTGACAGGTGTACAGGAAATTTTGTACAGCAGTAACTACAGTGTCCCTGCTTACACACTTCTGCCTGCCAGAACACACAAAAAACCTTCATGATACAGAGAAATGACAAAAATGAGTGCAACAAAGCAGGAACCTACCCCTGGATGAGGGAGTCAAGTACGCAATCTGCTTTGCTCAAGAAGAACTGGAGCTGCAGCCAGATGCTTTTCTCAACCTGGCACAAGTCTGGGCAGCTGCAGCACCCATATTTACCACAGGATGGCGCCAGAGCAACATCAGCCAAAAACGATAGTTGCTTCTCCGCCTCTGAAATGCCTAAATATGTACATAAACACAGAGAACAGCAGGATGATGATCGCTTCACAGTGCTCTTTAATTAGGGTTTAATATTTTCTGATAAAAAAAAAAAATACAAGACTTAGAAACTTTGGAGACAAAGATATTTTTAGAGTAATGCTGACTGCAAACAAGAAAGCCATTACCAAAAACATCTCCATACTGTACATGACGAGAGGCTGATTTTCTCCTGTAGGTTTGAACCACATCAATTTACAGGGTTTTGGATCAGACTGGAACACTTTCACTTTGATTGGTTTGTTGCTTCAAATGTTTATGAGCTTATGAAAGAAAAAGGAAAAAGTAATAGTAAATTAAAAGGGGTTGTTACATGTTTATTTTACATGTTTATGTTATTTTTTAAATTGGTTTTCTTTTCTTGAATTAGTATTATGTTTTTGTTTTTTCCGATTCATTATTCATTTTCCTCGAATTTTCTAATTTTTCATTCTTTTGGGAAAACCACGCAGGCCTGTGATCAAAACCATTCTTCACTTGATATTTATTACTAAACACTTAAAAGAATTTTAATAAACCATAAAATGAAAGGTGCACATGTGCTATACCCACATGAATAAAAAATAATAGAAAACAACTGCACTCGAAATTATGTCAGATATATTAAAATTGGTTTCGACAGCACAAATAATAAAAGCCTGCACTTTGGACTTGTTTTTACTGCACTAAAAACCTCTTAAAGTACATTTAAAAAGAACAAAGAAAATAAAATGAATATATACAAAATGCAAAACTATTGCCTTAAAAATAAATACAGCCCAGCATGTGAGCTGCTGATGAGTGAATTACTGGTATTCACATCCAACCTGTGCGAGTTAGACAGAGCAGGAAGTGTCGTAATCTGTATGCACATGTGCACAGATGATGGTAAAACACCTCTTTATAAAGCCTCCTGTGTTCCAGTCTCTACATCACTTTTGTGGTGCGGTTACACTAAAACAAATGTGTAACTTTGATGTTCCTACAAATTCGTGTATCGATCAGCTGATTCTAACTTTATCTCCAAACTGCTCAACCTGAGCTAATGTACTCATTTCTAATCTCTCCTGCTCACTCCCAATGAAAATCTTAACATCTACAGCTCTGCCATCATATAGCTCTGCCTCCTGTCATTTTGCTAATGCACCAAACCATACATCATAGCAGGTCTCACTACCATAACGCAACTCTATCACTCTTTCTGCTTCCCGGAACAGTAATCTCGACCCGCTCCACCCTCCATCCACTGTCTGCTTCACCTTGCTTGTGCACTGTCCATTAAATTGGATGGTTGACCCCAGGTATTTCAATTCATCTACCTTCACTTACTGTCCTCCTTGTATCTTCACTGTTACACCTCTGTCTCTCATTCACACACATGTATTCTGTCTCGCTTCTACTGACTTTCATTCCTCTTCTCTCCAGAGCATACCTCCACCTGCTCCCTATTCTCATTAATCCATCTGTTATTCCTACCACACACCTGTCTTCATACATGTCCTGCTGGCCATCCTTGTACTTCTCTATCAAAGCACCGACAGCAAATTCTTAGTAGTGTTCTTTGTCGTCATTAAGCCATACTGGCGACCAGTGATCGTGACCTCTCTTTAAACTAGCTTAAACGACTCTTTCCCACACCTTCATGGTATATCTCATCAGCTTTATCCCTCTGTCGTTACTACAGCTCTTCACATCACCCTTGTTCTTGAAAATAAGTACCACTTCTTTCTCATCCTTTCCTCTAACTCTCCAAGACTGTGTTAAACGGTGTGGTTAAAAAGTCTGCTGCCCTCTCTTTTAAACATCTTCATACCTCCACGGGTATGTGATCTGGACCAGCCACCTTTCCACTCTTCATCTTCCTCTTAACAGCCAACTTTCTTTTGCACTGACATGTACTACAGTGTCTTTCTACCATCTGACCTGCATATGTGCCGACTTGCAGACGGTCCTTGCCGTTTGAATCCTGTAGATCCAGATCCAGGTGTTGCCCTGATGCTGACATTTCAGTGACCGACATGCTTACCGGTGCAGGCAAGTGGACGTTAACTGAACAGCTGCTGAAAATCAAACTACATTAGAGAAGATTTTCTGGCTTTGCCACAGGCACCATGAGTGAAGTCTTTACTAACGTCCTGCTAATTCACGATGACACAGCGAGCTAGCTAGCTATGGGACGCAAACACGAAAAGAAAGTGAAATTTGGCAGCAAAATACTGTTTTTTTTTTTATTAGAATTAACGAATAGGATTATTAAATGTTAAGCTGAGATCACACCAGCCCACTAGCACGTTTATTAAAAGCCGGCTTTACCATTAACAACCTAGCTAGCTTAGCCGTTAGCCGTTACCCTTCTTTTGCACGTCAGCCTCTTGTCCAAGGTCAAAGGTCCCTGCCTAGCAACAAAAAAGTAAAGAACAAAATAACTCACGTAAATTTATAAGCTGCACGATTTTACACTGCCTGCAATTGTGCGTTGTCTTTATTTGTGTTTTGTTTTGTTTTTTTTATGGAATTTTTGTTTGGCACTGAAGAACAACAACAAAAAAACAAATAAATGGGTCTGTGAGTAAAAATTTCCACCTAATAAATTGAAATTTAAAGTTAGATATCTTGAAATTTCAGCTGACTCTGAATTAACTCAAAATTTCGAGATACTTAATCCATATCTCAAAATTTTGACTTCTGTCCCTGAGACTTTGGCTTAACTCTGGGGGCTTTTATTTATTTATGTATTTATTTTATTTTATTTTCCCTGTGGCAGAAAGACACAGAATTTTTTTTTTCTCCTGGAGAACAAAGATGCTAAAACAGATGCACTGATGCAAATGATAGCTGATTATTATTGATTTTGTGCCGCATATTTGAATCGTATTGTTATTGTGCAACTGGGGGAAATCTTAAATCTTGCCCCTGGCAGCCATTGAAGAAAAACTAACACTGAAACGAATACAAATCAAACTGAAAATGAACAGTTTCTACAGCTGAAAACCAAACTGAAACTTGCCAAGTCGCTCTGGAAAATATCTGAAACGAAACTAAACTGAAACCTAAATAAAAACAGATTGAAAACACTAAATTTTAATAGTTCCTCTTTAAACTTTTGTTTATAGGCAGATATCAGCCAATATGACAAATACCAACATAAGACTAGTGCTTGCATTTCAAAGCTTGTGCAAATACACCTATTTTGTTTTCAGTCCCTCCTTCATACAGAGAGAGAATAACCATCCTGCCATGCCCTGTTAGCAGATATCACAGAGATAAGAAAAGTTTTTCGTAACTTAAATTAACTCAACCCCTCAGAACAACTGGACAAAAACATCTGTGTGGAAATTTTAACAGTTTATTAGAGACATCTGTTTGCCTTATCATGAGTCATTGCTGCCTTTTCACTGCTTGAGTCACGCTCTTTGATGACTGTACGTGACTCAGCTGTATTAAGTGTACACATTTAACATATATTTAGGATATGGTATGTGAGTCCTGGAGTGTCGCTCACTCTGTCCTTGCTCCTGTCTTCTGCCCCCGCTGACAGATTTTCATGATGCAAATCAGTTATGCAAATGTGCATCAGTTTATCTTTGTTAAATCTACTACAGACACCCACTCACACCACCCTAACATCAACTGACCCTGTCATCAGCTTCTCTCTCCTACACGCAGGGTTTATAATACATTATTATTAACATTTCTGCTCAATGAGATCAGTTTCAGTTGCTTTTTGGAGCATATGTGGAGTATGTGTATGCAACAGTGAAGTATCAGACTGGTAAACAGGTGGGCTTCCATAGGTGTAAATCTTTTTTTTAATTTTTTTATGGCTTTTCAGAGGCAGGGTTTTTCTTCATTGATTAAAATGTGAAAGCAGGATGGCTAATGGTGTGTTATAATCTGTATTATGTGTTATTCCAATGGTAAATTACTTCTCTTCAGACACTTGAGACCTCTAGTTTTGGTCATAAAGGGCTGGAAGTGTTCAGCAGCAATACTGGAGTAGGCTGGGGTGTTTAAATGATGCTCTTTTGGTACAAAGGGGCCCAAAGTGTGCCAAGAAAATATCCACCACAAAATTACACCACCACTACCAGGCTGAGCTGTTGATAAGGGGCAGGATGGATGGATCCATGATTTCATGTTCTTTTACGCCAATCATTTGGATGTTGGAGCAGAAAATGAGACTCATCAGACCAGTAAATGTTTATCGGGAGAGTCTGTGCAATTTTTAACCTCAGTTTCCTGTCTTTAGCTGGCAGGAGTGTTAGTTTCCATCCAATAGTTTTTATAACACAATATAATCAGGTACTTTAAGGCTGAAGTTGTACTGCGGTTGTTATTCTTCATTTGTCGGTGCTGTACATACTGATGTAGATATATTCTGTTTATGTCTATGTGTGCATTGGCTGAATAGAATTACCATGAAGCAGGCAGAGGCTCTGCGTGCTTTACAGTTTCAACAGTTGGTTCATTACAAGTTAACAAGCAGCGCTGCGGCATGTCACATGACCGATTCTGCGCGCCCCCGCCGCCCCGCTCCGGACCAATGAGCAGCCCGGTCGGTTTGGAAGGGCGTCGGGAGCGCGCGGCCGGGGTCTCGCGTACAAGTGTTGCGTGCTGCCGCTTTGCCGTCAGTTAACCGCTGCCTGGATGTCTCACGGTGGGTGAGGCTGCCCATCCCGAGCGGCAAAACAAAGAAAGAGCTCTTTTGTGGCGTTTTTTGACTTGAGCCCAGAGCGGGATGTGTAACGGCCAGGTTAGCTTCCCGCTGTCCCGGGTTTGCGGCTGTGTGAGCGGCTTGTGAAGGACTGACAGGCGGTTTTTTTTTCTTGTAAGGCATGTGATAAGAGAGAGGAGGCTGTGAGGCGTGTTCACGGATGTAACCGGGAGCCGGGGAGAGGGAAGACGGGGAATCTCCTCTGGTTTCATGTCGGCTGTGGATGTGACCGTTCAGCAGGAACGTGCTGCTGGATTTTTAGCTGTTGAATGGCAGATACTCACAGAAGAGGATGGTGATGAATGACTGCGGAGCTCAGTAGTTTGCAGTTATCTGACTTGTGTCTCTTGTTAAAACGCGCACACACGGTGGAGCCGTTTTGATTGTTCGTGGAGTGGAGTGGGGGCTAACGCTGGTTAAACAACACAGGGTGGATCAGTTCAGGCGCGGCCACAGGCGGACCTACAATGCGGATTACCTCCTGACTGTTTGCCTTTGTGTCATTACACATTTGTATGAAGTTGAGATAAGACTCGCAGGCCTATACGAGTATCGTTTCTTATTTTATTGCCTTAACAGAGGAGACATCGCGTTCATCCGTGGGGCGAATCCCCACATGTGCACAAGTGGTCCGTGAATCTGAAAGCAGCAACAGGGACAGCCATGGCGAACGACTCCATTCAAGTAAGTTTTGTCAAGTTGGATGTCCTGAAGCCTGCAAACGTGGTCTGAATAAAGCCAAAACTGGTTCACAGACACTGATCCTTTGAAATCCAGAGACATTTCTGTTGACACAAGTTGTATGAAGCCAAAACAGCTTTTTTTACTTTTAAGTTAACCAGTATTGTTTGTATAGAAAGTTTTCCCCCAAATGTAACGAGAATAGTGGATTTAACTGACCTACGTTTTGTTAAAATTTGGTACAAGTTTCCATACGGTCATCTTAGAGCCCAAGATGGCTTTTCCAAATAATTTGATTGCTCCAAAGCTCAGAAACATGAGCTCATTCTGACATTAGAGTCTCCCAATCAATTGTTTGGTGAAAAATTAGTAGTTGGTGATTGCTATTGTCTTAATTGATTATTGTTGATGGAGGCCGTTAGTGGCCTCTGTACCACACTGTGAGAACCACCAACCTGTCAGTATAAGTGGAAACGGATAGTTTGCTTCTTGTTAATAATATACGATGGGCCCACTATCTGGCCCTGCGAAAAGCTTGTGCAGAGATCTCCTGCACCTTGCTGTGTTTGCTGTGACCTGGTGAAGCTGGTTTGGTCTAAAGCTTTGTTGCTTTTATAGTGTTGTGTGTATAGAGGAAAGGCAGGTGCATGCAGGCACAATACTGGTGTTTGCTGTAAAACAACACTCACAATTTCCAGCTGCCTTCAGGCATCACTTGAATGTGAATGCATGAGCAAAACAGGAAGGAGTGCTTAGTTTGCATTTACAGGGAATAGGTGTGTGCTGAGTTAAAAAGAAACGTGATTTCCTGAAGTGGCGTTTAGGTAATGAGTTAATTGATCGTAGCTTTGAGTCATCTAGGCTGAAACTGAAGAAGATGAAGAGGGATGAAGGGGGGCAGATAAGCTTTATGAAATTCATACTCACTGGATTTGATAAGCTGTTGACATTTAGATCTTTGTGTCAGCTGATGTACAATCCTGGAGCTGCATGCAGCTCAGAAATGGGTGTGCCCGTGTCGTCATGCTGATGATGCCGGTGTACAGGTTTTCTACTACCTTGAATTCCTTTTTGTAATTTAGGAACGTTAATGTCATTTAAACCGACTGTTAACGGCTGAAAAATTGGCATTGGTTTACTCTGTAATTAGAAGTTTGAAACATATGTATGTGAAAATACAGAAGATGAAGAAGAACACAATGGAGGTGATAGCTACAGAACAGAGTCGATAGGTTTTAAGCGCGCTGCTTGCAGTAACAGTGAAATATGACATTTATAACCAGTGTGCGAGTCTACGAGTTCCTGTTGCCATAAAGTGTTCACTAAACTCAAATGCCCACATTCTGTCATTTCACCCATGCTGCCCATTTGCTCCAGTACATTATAACCAAACAAGGTGTGTTGTCCATTAATAATCTGCGAACACATTCATGGCTGCAGGCACACATGAGAACTCGTGCTCTCACTGGATTTTGAGGGTTACTTGGTGACAAAGCTTGTAGTTTTCCTCCAGTAGCTCGGTTGTTGCTCATGGGGCCTGTACTATGAAGCAAGTTCAAGATACCCAGGACAGCTTTTTCCCTTAATTAGCTTCACTTACACTAACATGGATCATCAGGCTAAGCAATCACACAAAGGTGGTTATCCTACCCAGGAGGAGGTAAATGGGAAGTGGACTGGTTCTCCTATAGCACTTTTCTGCTTTACTACTCAAAGCACTTCATACAACATACCTCATTCAGCCATTCATACAAGCACTTTTTATATTCTTAAGTGCTTTCTGTCTAACATTCACACTCTGATGGATGAATCGAAGAGGAACTTGACCTTAGTATCTTGCCAGAGATAGAACCACCAGCCATCCAATTAATAGATGCCCAGAGCCAACTCCTCACCTCCTTCCTGTGGACATACTAAGGTATTTCCAGGTGAGCTGAGAGTGAAGCTAAAAAATTTCTATAAGATCAATAAGTACAAGAGGTTAGCTTCTCTATTAGGATCACGTCACTATCAAGGCTTCTAACAATAGCACTGCTTTAAAACTGCTCAAAGTCAGAAGGGAAACAAACAAAAAACACGGAGTAAAAGTTGGTCTGATGGATGAAGCATTTTTGGGGGGAAAAAGTGATTTGGAGACAAAATATTTAGGAAAAGAACTTTCAAACTTTTATGTTGGTATATCAAGTCTAATTAATCTTGAGACTAGCCTAGGAATGACTGTTAGCTACACTGACAGCTACTTTATTAGATTTCCCCCTTTAATTTGTGTCAGGAAGCTATGAACACCGGCATGTGTCTTTAGGAAAATGAGCCCCAGTGAATGTTTAATTATACTGCTTGACTACACTGTTATGTGACTGCTTTTAAAAGCTTTCTGCCTCTTTAACCAATTTTAGCCTTGTTGTCCTTGACGTTAAAGTGCCATTACACGCACTCTGTGTCAGACGTCCTCACCGGGTAAACAACTATCTGCCCTGTCTGTTTGGCATAGTACAGAAAAAATCTATGCTAAACAGATAGGTCTAATTTTGGTTCCCCTGCTCCGCTGACCAATGTGCGAGATGTCCCATTGATTGGAATTTGTATATTTTAATCAACCACCTAATGAGAGCGCCTACAACATAAAGCCAGATGTTTTTTTTGCCTCCCATAAAAGTTGTGGTTATGTTTTTCTTTCTAAGAATATCACAAGACTCCAATAATCAGGAGGCAAACAGCAGCACTGAGAGCAGTTTGATGTTTTTGTGGTCTGCTGTATATATGTTTCTTTTTTATCATGGTCTCAGGAGATTTGGAGGCTATGGAGAAGGATGGTCAGTAAAAGAAGGAAAACAGAAGGAGATCTAAACATGGACTTGGGTCTTTGATCTTTTCCAGTAAAGTTGAAAAGGGAGAGGCTGCTTTAAGCGGCAGCCGCTTCAGCAGAATTGGAACCCCCCCCTTTTGTCCACAGGACCTGATGGTGATGTACTGGTGGAACTTCCTCATGTTTTCATGGAGCGCATGCACCAGCTGGAAGTGGTCTGAGGGGCCTTCATCTCCAAAATTACCTTATATGTGCTGATGCAGGGTTTCAACACTTGCCCAACTTCTTCAGCAGTAATTGTATGGCACAAAGAGATACTTCAGTTTTTTTCCTGCTTCCAGTATATTAAGGGAAGCTGTTCGTGTGATTAAATCTATGTATTAGTCAGTAGACATAAGAAGAACTGTATCAAGTCATGGCAAAGGTCTTCTTGTCTGCTTTTGATTTCATTGATGTTGATATTTGCCCTTAACTCTTATTATTTTTTAACTTCTTCACTTGTTTTTTCGACTGGCACACTATTTTTAAGCCTTATTTCTAATGGCTACTGAGGTACATTACCTTAAAGGTTGTAGCTTTTGTCCTAGGTAGTAAAACACTTTTGTGTAGTCAGGGCATGGCAGGTCTCCAGACTTCCTAGTTGATGCATAAAGCAGTCCGTTTCTTTTTTTTATGGGGTGTTTTTTGTTACTGAACACATCGTGATGCAAGTCTTCATCTACCAAATAATCCAACAGGTGTACCAAGTTTGCTATAACTTTAATAAGTGGCTTATTAAAGTTAGGTAAAGTTAGCTTTTAGTAAAGTTAGCTGTACTACCTTTTTAAGTTAGAGCCCACCTATTTTTTTTGCATTCTGTATTATTGCAGCATCAGTCTTGGCACCTAGTTGTCTCCTGTCAGTTTTAAGAAATACATTAACAAAGCAAACTGTTAGTAAAGCTTGTTTGTTTTAAAATCCTGGCCACACCAGAACTGTTGAAAATCTCCACACTCTCTACTGTGTGACCCTTTTCTAGGTGAATTAGAAATATCGCTCCCTAATAGGAATGTTATGATTTCGACTATGATTGTCAGTCTTCCCAAATGAAGTAGCCTCAGGAAGAAATGAGGACGAGGCTTCATTTCTCTGTAACTCCACGCTGTATTTTTTCCATTTTCAATCTTCATCTTTAACCAACACAGACGGAAGTAACTTAACTTGAGCCAGCTTATCACCTCTCTAAGGATTTTTTTTTTTCAGATATGCAAAAGTCCTCCAGAAGTCCTGTAAACACGTCTGGATGTGTAAAGTTCCTGGAGTTCCCCTCTAAGTTCCCATTTTTGTACATTAAAGGCAGGCAGTGAAGCTCTGCAGCCTTCCCCTGGTGTGCCGCTTGTTTGCCCCCACAGGAAGACCATATGAAACAGCCCCAATAGAAGACTGAATCCAACTGCGTCACGCTTCCCTGTGAAGGTTAGAAGGCAGACAATAGAGGAGTTGATGGGAGATGTGTCACTTCTTGTATGTGGACGGGTCTGTTGCGAGGCACAATTTTGAAAATCCTGTATTTATTCACTAATGACAAACTTTTTTTTTTTTTATAAATACAATTTACATGAGCACACTTTCAGGCCCAATATTTAAAGACACACACAGAGTCATACACTCCAGGGAATGCATAGGAGTGCTTCCCATAAGCCTCACAATGACGTAAGGAGACAGTTATGCACACAAAATAGACTTTTCTCAGCACAGCCCCGTGGCCATGTAGGCAGACAGAATCCACAGTAACGCATCAGGGAACTGTTGAGAAACCGGAGACTCTGAGAGAAAGCTAATATCCACATTCATTTTCATAGCAGGCCTCTCAGTTTAATAAAACAATGTAGTCTAATGGGGTCATGTACTCCCTATCATGTGATGTATTCATTCGCATGAATGTTTCTGTTTTTAGGCTTGTAACACATGATCACAACCTCCTACCAGCTCTACTGCATGTGTGCCTAATCTCATCTGACCCTCGTGGAATTTTATAGCATCTATAAAACCATTAACACTGTCTAGTCGTTTCTACTGAGAAGTCAAAGGTCAAATGAGTGTCATCAGAAGCGTTAGCAATTCAAACCAGTTTGACGATGATTAAAATTGGGTTTTAAAGGCCCACCAACGCTATTCCTCTACCACACATAATCCATGTTTCAATCATAGGCAGTATAAAATATGGATGTAGCCACCATGGTGTGAGACATTGGTTTTGGAGAGCCAGACTAATAAAAGATTTCATCAGAACTGAAGCGCTGACTTCTTAGTGTCATGTAGCTTGCCATAATATTTCTCAAATAAATCCATTAAAACGCTCTAGAAGGCAGTGACTTTAATTAATGGAGCTGAGGTCTAACAGACATGGATTGGCTCCAGCTGTTTGTGTTGGAACATCTGTCAAAAATGTGGTGACGCCCCTAACTCCAGTATCCAGGTGGATAATTTCAGTAACAGTAGAGTTGTTATTAAGGGTAGAAGCTACACAGAGTTAAAAAAAAACAGCTGTTTTGTACCAGGTTCTAAACCTGCTTTTTAATCCTGTAGAGTTGGGCATTTTAACATTGGACAGTTCATACCTGTCAATGCAGCATAACTAAGGGAGGATTTAGGATCACCTGATTCAGCCCTAACCATGTGGTTTATCACAAAGGAAAGTTTTAGGCCTAATCTGAAAAGTAGAGATAATGTCCGTCTCCCGAATCCAAACTGGCAGCTGGTTCCACAGAAGAAGGGCCTAAAAGCTGAAGGCTCTGTCTCCCATTCTACTTTTAAATATTCTAGGAACCACAAGTAAGCTCGCAGTCTGAGAGAAAAATGCTCTATTGGTGTGACATTGTGCTATCAGGTCTCTAAGATAAGATGGGGTGTGAATGTTGTCATTTATGTTGTTCATATTACAGTTGCTCTGTAACTACTGTCACTATTATAGCACGAGTCACGACCTGCCAAGGATCGTCTCAGTTTATGTCATGTATTAAATAATTTTGTCCCTCTCACTTCTCAGATCTGTTGATCTGTTGAAATGAGTGTAAAGGAACCACATAAGAGACAATAAAACATCTCATCAGCAGGCAAATCAGTCTTTTAACAGCATTTAAAAATGGGGAGTTTTCTTACAGTAAATTACATGTTTGGTACTGATGGGAAACAAAATAAGAGCTTTAATAGCACTGGCTCATTGCTTGGATCATTGGTGCCCTGATAGAAGCAGTTCAGATGGGGGCAAAGTTTTGCAAGGGCACGACAGTGGATGGAAGAGGAGGGGCCACGGGGCGATGTGCTGATGATTAGGCTCTACGGCCACAGCGGTACAATAGGTTGTATTGTCTGACAGTAGCAGCCCAGATCACATTCAGTTCACTATGAGTTCATTTTCCCCATCCTTGTTGGAGCGTGTTAGTTACCACACCCTCACTAACCAACCAGCCCAGCTGCCCACCCTCAGGCAGGGTATTAAAGTCCGATACATAGTGGTGAAGAAGTGTGGTTAATAGTTTTTTGGGTGGAGGGGTGAAGGTGTTTGTTTTTCTTAGACTGAGAGCCTGCCTATGTGCTTCGTAGATGTGATGAGCCAGAGCAGCTGTTGTAAACTGGCGTTCCTGTCTATGGATTTTTTTTTCTCCCTGTTTCTTTATCTTCCTTTAACATCTTGCCTCCCCTCTGTGCAAACATCCCATAATTCCCATGACCTCATAGCGATGTAACCCTGCATTCCAGCTTCGCATGGACCCCTCCTTCTCCCTAGATGCTCGCACACAGGCCAGCGAGGCTGAGCTCACAAACTGTTGTGACATCACCTATCACCCCTGGCCAGTGAACCTCCGCCAGCTTTCTGGGTGAGAACTGGGAGGGCTGGAGTGTTCAGGAGTGAGTAGCTCAGGGCGGGTCACTCAGTTAAAACATAAATGAAAGAGACATTTCACTGCCTGTGGCGGTTTTTCATCGCATGAGGCCAGGCCACAGATGCCGAAGTTCTGCCCTCACATCTGCATCCGTTAAAGTTGGATACGACCTCTTTTTTTATGTCGAGTCTTTGAAGTTTCATTATACGATGGCAGTAGTTCCTCACTTTCGTGCTCATTTGGGTCCCGGCCTGGCTTGTCAACACCAGCAACCTTGCACTCGACATACCTCGACCCCTGACCCCTTCCTCATTATGGCAGTGCCCAGGGCCCCCCGGGACACATACATCGATCCCAGCCTCATTGGTCAGTGCTGCCGTGCAGTTTAAACAGCCACTCGGTTACGTTAACTGTCTCTGAACCTACCAGAGGACACTTTATGTATTTAGAAAAAACTCAGTCTTTGCTGAAACAATCAGGGAATTGGGATGGACAACTGAAGGCATGGCTGCTATGATGTTAACTTAAGGATTTGTGCTTTAAAGTGTAAGTGACAATCCTTCTGAAAGAACTCAAATAGCAAATAAACAAAATAATTTAGTCTGCCCTAAACTGTGGTGCATTTAAAACCCAACGCTGAGCTTGCGTCTATAGGTCAGAGACTTGTTTGAGCAAAAATAAATCAACAGAGAGCATTATGCTGTAATCTCTGGTGTTGCTGGAGGGAGAGTGTTTCAGGGAAATGTGCTCGTCCCCTAATAGGACAAGATATTTGGGGATTTAAGCTGATGCAGTTTTAGAGTTTGGATTGGTTCTGAGGAGAAATAATCAGGAAATGGAGTGTTTTATGTGTTATATTGTAAGCATTAGGCACGAATGTTGATGAACAAAGTGCAGAACTGCACAAACCCTGATTGCCTCTCATGCTGCCATCCTTAAGTGAGCGATGCTCTCATCCTCCTGTACACAATATGAAATTTAATCTCGGTGATTTCCCTCACAGCAGGGG
>VUQG01001566.1:18937-30121 GCA_015106755.1 Etia nguti | reverse complement strand
CGATAAAAGATGGCTGAGGCCACCACAGAGTCATAGAAGGTCTTCAGGAGTGGGCCCTTCACTCCAAAAGACCTGAGTCTCCGCAGCAGGTACAGCCTGCTCTGCCCTTTCCTGTAGAGGACATTTGAATTATGAGTCCAGTCTAGTTTATTGTTCAGATGAACACCAAGGTACCTGTAGCTGTCCACATGTCCATACCTTGGATTTTTAGTGGTTGCAGTGGAGGATGTTTGTGCCTGCGGAAGTCTATCACCAGCTCCTTGTTTTTATTAGTGTTGATCTGGAGGTAGTTCTGCTGGCACCAGTCCACAAAGCCTTGGGTCAGTTCTCTGTACTCCCTGTTGTCCCCATCAGTGATGAGGCCGACTATTGCAGAGTCGTCAGAGAACTTCTGCAGGAAGCACTGGGTGGAGTTGTGGGAGAAGTCTGCAGTGTTATTAAGGAGAAGTAAACAGACAGTCAATGCCGATCTCCAGAGTGTACCAAAAACATCCAACTGCATGCTAGACAGCTGTTTAACTGATCATTTTACTAACAGAAAGCTAGTCAACAGCTATTAAAAAATCTCTAAAATGTGATGATTTGCCCATTTTTCCCTTATTATTTGAAAATAATGTCAGAGAGAGGGGAGTTTGGGAAGTTCCCTTCATCACTTGTTTGTTAGGTAGCTCATTAAAATTGTAACAAATAAAATACACATATCTATGTTATCTGGTAACCTCAGTTCATTATTCAAATGAACCGGCTCCTGAATACCTCAGATATTCCCAGAAGGATTACCTCTGGGCATATTTTGTTTTCCTGATACTTATTTACTATCCTAGTATGTATAAAAACCATGAGCCAATAATAATAACTCTCTAAAACATTTGTTTTTCTAGAATATGTGATGCTGTTAGAGGTTTCCATTACTGCAGCTCTTTCTGAGTTTATCGCTCTTTATTTCACTGAATTGTGTTCTGAATACTTTTCAGTTTGCTGCAGTTTTGCACATAAGGACCACCACATTTTTCCCCTTTTGCAACACACAGCACAGGGGTCATTATTAATTAACCTGAGTGGAACTGTGTGGGTTTCTTATGTCTGCAAAGTATGCTGATATAAAATTTATTGAGTTATTGCATATGTTGAGTTTATCCGACTATGCAACTCTCTTCTGAAACGTGTGCTTCCATTCGGTAAAGCCTAAGTGTTTCTAGAAGAGAGGACGCCACTGATGATAAGTGACCTTCATTTGCACTCCTCTCACTTGCAGAGTGGGGTCAAATGCCAGACAACTTATATGCTAAGTCAACAAGTGCTGCCATCTGCCTGTTCATTAGCGTTGACCTTTCACTAGTTAAGTGGGGTCACTGAGGAGCAGAATAAGAGCAGCATCCGTTCAAAGTACATAAACACATAATAGCTTGCCCTCAGTTGTGTGGGTTGGCTGAGCTTATAAAAGAGCTAATATGTTAGCATTCTGTCACTCTGTTTAACTCTCTAGCTCATAGCACTTAAAATGTGTGGAAATAAACAACTTTGTAATTAATCTGGTGGTCTGTGCTTCCAGTGGTAGCAAAAAGAAGACAATATCAGGCAAAAGCAAATATTTCTAAATCAGTCATCCCATAACATTTGTTTCCAAAGCTAGTTTTAAAAATAACAACGATTTGCGTGTTGTGCATTCATGCTGTCTAAAGATCTGAGAGCTTGCATGTGCAATAGATTCTGAGAGGGCTTTTACACCTTACTGTTTCAGATATCTGGCCCTTACTGCGTGACAGTGTGGGAGGAACATATTCAGTCTTGCATAATTACTGACATGTACAAAGATAAACAAGCCTCTTTTGTAGTAATAGTCCAGCCAGTACAAACATGTTAGACTACACACACGCACACACACACATATATACTTGCCTTTTATATCTTAGTGAGGACATCCATTTGGCATAATGCTTTCCCTAGCTGCTTACCCTAACCATCAATAATGAATGATCAACCCTAACCCTAACCTAACTGTAACCCTGACACTAAAACCACATTTTGAGCCTCAAAGATGCCTTCAAACATGTGTAGCCCAGAATTTGGGCCCCACAAGTATAGTAACAGTCAAATTTTTTGGTCCTCACAAAGATGTTTAAGTGCGCGCACACACTTACCACTAATACTAACACACAGCGAATAATTGAAACCTGCTTAAATGAAGATTTGGCTGAGAACAATTTACTGCTGACATAGAGAAAGGCAGTGTCCGTGGAAGATGGGCAAGGTGGAGGGTGCTCGTGGTGGCAGTGGGGCACTCCCCTGGTGTAGTGGCCTTCACCCAACCACCTGGTCTTATTTTACAGAGTCATATGGAGGTGAGAGAGACAGCCAGAGTGAGAGTGAGAGAGAGCAAGCGATATTTCCCAGCCTGGGCAGACATGAGTGATAGGAAATGAAGATAGCACTGATGGAGGGTAATGATTGTGATCTCACTTTCTCTCAGTCTCAGTCTCCGTAAGCCTGGGTTAATGGAAGCCAGGTCAGAGATGGTCTGGGGCCTCAGTGTGATGGTCATCTGGTTATCTGGGCTGACTTATTGTGGAACGAATAGATGCTGATAGTCTGGCTGCTGACATCACTCTCTGAGGTTTATGTCTGGCTAGGTGGATCTCCCTTGCCATTAACTAAAGGATGTGCTTTTTCCGCTTTGATCTGTACTTCATAGGATGCTATTTAATTACCATTTAAATGATCAACTTCTTTACATCATAACCAAGCTGAAATATAAAGAAGTTGTACCGTATTAAGATAATGACATACAGAAGTGTGGTTAGGAAAATGATTTGAATGCCTGTAGAGCATGTAATGTGCTATAATATCATATCCTGTTATAGAGGTTACACATCAGGCGCAGTGAATTAGTAAATACCTCTCTGTTGTAGCTAGTATTGTCACAAAATGGTATATCTTTATATGCCGAGGGAGCACAGGTGCAAAGGTAGTTTGCTTCTGGTTACACTGGCACCCAACCAGAAAATCAACTCTGATTCTTACTGTGCAACACCTAAGCTCAGAGGCTATGGTCCTACGTTTTCTCCTCAACAGCATGTTGAACATTCCTTTCCTGTCTTACGGCATTACGGAAACAATTACTCTGCCTCCTGTACTTCATCTGAGCCCACTGGCAGCAGTCATAGGCACCATATGGCATCACTGAATCCTCTATATCAACAGCACATTAACGTTAGCCCGCCGTATTATTATTCCTTTTCAGTAATCCTTTTCATGTTCCTTGTCATAAACATCATAAATGAGACGTGTGACTGTGTATGTCTTACACGTGGCTGAAGGCAGTGCAAAATACTTTGTATGTTTCTCGTTACATGTTTTCTAATGTGAGGGCTCATCCTACCAGTACTGAGCTGTATAAAGAATTGCTCAAAGATTAAATATCAAAAATGAAAGAGTTTGTCTTGTGCTGAAGCCTCCTCTGCAAACAGTGCTCAAGACATTTAAATTGCTCTGTTTATAGCAGCTATCCATAAATAGTGTGATACTAATATTATAATGTAATCAGTTTATATTGTATAATCAGTCTTTCCCTCAATTACTGTTTATTCGGGCTTTTATTCGGGCTTTTAGGGTTAACCCTAACCCTAACCCCAAACACACTTTAAGCCATTAAAGTGTGTTTGGTGACTTATTTATTGCTTGATTTTTTTTCCCACTGGTCTAAGAGAACAACACTATATACCATAATCAGTAGGGATCAGATAAAAGCCTAGTCCTCACTTAAAAACCTGTACTAGTCACACATTCTTATTAAATTCAGTTCTGTGTTTTTATTATATGGAGGGAACCATCGACGAAGCAACAGCAGTTTATAGTCAAACTTGGTGAAGTGATATGAATCCTTCACTCTGTCTGTGTCTCTTTCTCTCTCCATCTTGGTTCAGTGTAACACTTGACCGTTTTTAAGTAGATAAGGGCTTAAACATATATTGAGCTGCAGTTTGGGGAAGGCCTCGGGGGACTGGCGGCGGCTCCCAGGCCTGGCAGATCCACATGTTGTAAGGAGAAGTGAAGAAGTGAAAGAACTGAAAAAGTGGAGGGAGGGTGGGGCACAAAAACGAGAATGAATAGCTTGTAGAACTGGGGGATCATATATAGATAAGAACCGGAAGGAGAGTGTTTGGAGCCGTGGTCCTGCTCCTGAAATTCAGATAATTTATCTCTAAGTATTGGCAGATATCTGAAGACAAGGTGTTGGATTGTCACATCTCCTAGTTGACGAAAACTGAAGTTCAGAGCCTGCTAACTAGAAGCTTCTGGCCTTCCTTTATCATACTTCTTCCATGCTTTCAGGGTCATCAGATCACTGCTATTGGATCTCCACGTAGTCTCCGTGCTGCGTTTGGTGTCAGATAGATTCCAGCTCTACCATCTTGGACTACAGCTGTTGATTGCACTCCTCAGTGCTCTGTAGAACCACTGAGGGCTGGAGGGCCAAGTCTAACCCTGTACCTGAAGCAAGGAGAGAATATAATATAACCTGAGCTTGCAGACCGCCACTGCCTGCAGTCTGTCTGCCAGAAGAGACAGAGATCATTGAAAAGGCAGATTGTATTCTTCTGTGAAGTATTTGTCACGTAGTGCACAGCAATCTAGGAAGAATGCTTTTAATTCTTGCCTGTGATCTCATGCATTAGTTTGTCTACTGCCCCCTGTGAATTCACAGTATCAGTCACTAATTATGGTAACAGAGTTTTAAACACACTTCAATCTGAATGCAAGCTTTCAAACTTGACTTATTACGAATTTCAGGCTCTGAAATTAAGATTAATTCCTTGAGTCCAAGCCATATCCTGAGAAACATTTTCAAAAACTGGATTTATACCGAAAGTTAAAAACAAGACAGACGACTGTTGTTAGCTGAGTACAACAAATCCCTTAATCTGCAAGCTTTCCTTTCTATAGTTCCAGTGATTACTGCTTCCACCAAGGTAGGATAAGGATTCACACTCAACCATAAGCTGTCAGCAGTCAGCCTATATGGAGACTAAAAATTAGGTACAGCTTAACAGATTTTGCTTATCAGTTGTACATCATTCATTAGCATCAGCAGTCGTGCAATATTTGCAATACACTGACAACACTGGATAATTGCTTCAAATACGTTGTAGATTAAGACCTCATTAGTCTTAACCTATTGCTGTTGAGTTTTTTCTTTTTTAACTCACAGGAGTGCTATGATCCTTCTATTTTTCCTACATAATTAGACTGATGAAAGAACAACATGAATCCAAAATAATGAAAGCTCTCCATGAAAAGATATTATTATATTAATCACCAAATTAGAGTGACTAATTAAGGCTCTGTGTGTTGTATATCAGCTCAGTAGAGGAGCCAAATAAACAGTTTCCAAGAACATGTAGAAAAATAACAAGAAAATGAAAAAATATTCAAAGTTGAAAACATTGAATTTCACGCCAGGTGATTTCTAGAAGGCCACTTGTTACCAAATACAGCTCTCTGTCAGGGGCTCCTCTTGACTGCTCGAGTGCAGGGGATAGCCACATGCCTTATTCAGCGCTAAGCTCTGTTAAGAACGGCAACAAAAGCAGCTTCACATCCACTTCGAGTGTCATAATCTAATGCAAATCTGTGAAACTTTTTACAAATGTGATTGCAAATGTCAGGGCATATGCCATATTTTCAATAGCAAAACTCCATCAATTTAATGCCTGTGGTATAAAGGAACTTAAACCAGCATTGGTACCCTGGGTGTTTCATCTGTTTTATCAAACTGAAATCAGAAATCTTTAAAAAGCACTTTGTGGGTAAACATAAATGATCGTTTCATCAGGTGAAGCTGCTTTGTCCCAAGTCACTTCAGCAAAAAAAATAAATAAAAACGTCAAAATCATTGTTCAAGTTGTGTTCTACCAGCTGCTGGGAGGTAATGGTTCCTTTTAGGTTAACTGCAAAGTCGACATTATGGATGGGTGGTGACAGAATAGGTTGCAGGTTTGTCGCTCTTGTTAGCACCCTGCACTGCAACTTTTTCTATTAATCAGACGAGTAAAATAAAATGAAAACATTTATTTTTTTAAAACAGTATTTCCACGTTACGTGGTATACCATACTGGTAATATGCAGCCTGCCAGAAATCCACATGTTGCTGTTGTTATTGTAATGTTAGAATGTATCTTAAACACACCACGATGTCTCCATCCATCCTCAGCTTCTAGTATTGCTACCCAGACTGCTAGTCTTTGTAACTCATTAATGATGCAATTGTGATATAATAACAAGTCACGCATTTTTCAACACAGATATGAAGTCTTTTCAGAAATTGATGGGGACACAGAGGTACCCTGACCAATCCATGTGTTAGGTTACTGTATGATGTGTGTAAAATGAGCACACAATCCTCCTTCTGGAACTGCAGGTGTTTTTTAATGTTAAAAGGAAAAAGTTCTGACTCATAGCAACCTGTGGGCAACAGAAATTTTCTACAAAACCCATGAACAACATATTCTAAGGCTTATAATATATTCTTGTGTACTTCAGATCTTCTGAAGTCTGTCCCAGCTGTCAAAATGCAGGCATCGCTGCTCTGTGGCCCTGAGTTGGATCAGCAGTTAAGAAAGTGGATGGATGGACTTAAGCTATGATTCAGTCATATTAATAGCTGTATTTTGACATTTCATTTCATTATTTAACATGTAGCGGATATGAACCATAAATAAATAAGTTGTATGGAAGTTGATCTGTGACTTTAGACTATGTAGCACTTTTCTACTCGTCTATATCATGCCTCATTCTTTCAAGCTCTTTTTTCTACACCTATGTACTCTCTAATGTTCACACTCTAACAGATGCATGAGAGAGCACCTTGGGGCCCAGTATCCTGCCCAAGGATACACTGGCATGCAGACTGGAGCAGCCAGGGTTTGAACAACCAATCGTCTGATTAGTACATGACCTGCTCTACCTCCTGAGCTGCAGCCACCAAAAGCAAAAAATAAAAGGGTTCTGTCTTTACAAGCAATAAACACGATGCTCAGTAAAGTATTTTAAAATGACATTACCAGTATCACAACACTACACAGTGGACTGATGCAATAGGGGTCCACATACACACGGAGATTTCATTAATGTATTCATTATTATGCACCAGAAGTCATAAATTGGTTAGACCAGGCAGAATTAATAGACCAGAGACTGTTTCGTTTGAAAAGTGGGCAGCTGTTTCTGTACCAGTATGCAATCAAACATTCATTCAGAACTCACATAAACCAGGCTGCATTCATCCCTGGAGCTTCTCTCCTGTTTGGGACAGATAATTTACTGTCTCAATCATCATTTCAAAATGAAGTAATTAGTCCACATATTTCTCCAGATTCATTAATTCTTCCTAATGAGTGTCACTTAGAAAATACCACCTGCTGTGCTGATGCCTTTTTAAAAATTTATTAATGGCAAATAAAGCCCTTCCTGCAACAAGACTAGGAGATGGTATCATTGAGTTTTATTCCTCCTTTGACTGAAGCCCCCAGGGACCATTGGTAGGAATCCATCCACTGAAAGTCAAGGGATCAGAGAGCTCCAGCTGGGCTAAGCAGCGCACCAGCTCCCCTGTGACAGGAGCTGTAATAGCAAAGCCAGTTAGCTGTCTTCCCTGGCTGGATCCTCCAGTCCCACTGGGTTTGCTCCAGTGGGAGAGAATAGGAGGGAGAGTGAATGTAAGCAAGGGAATGAAGAATAAAGAGTGGAGCTTTGAGAGTCACTGTAGACCAGACCTCCTCTCATCTTGGGGTTTGGAGAAATGTTTCTGATTAGCACGGAATAGAGTTCAGTCTCTCTGGGTTGCAGTGTGTGCTCAGCATGCAGGCAATGCCGTCAGCCCACTGAGCTTACAGATGGCTGGCCCTGAGCTCACTGCCAGGTCCAGGAACTCCCTTTCACTGTGGTAGTTAATGAGCGGTCCTGTTGCCCCTAGTAATGCTCTGACCCAAGAATAGAGCCGATGGTGATTGGCTCACTCCGGAGTGCTTGCATGCAAAATAGAATTTGATTCATAAATTAGCCTTTTTTAAATTGACTTTACTTGAAGTTTGTTTACAGAATTGCACAAATTAAGCCTAATGAGGGTTTTCTTGTTTTCAGTACAAATATATTTGTGAAATAGGACCAGATGAAGGGTAAGCATGAGGCAAGTATCATTAGCTATAATAAAAATATCCCATTCCCACTTAGCTTTTGCTGTGCTCTGAAGAATCCAATTCCCACAGCACAAATGAAATATTCAATAAAGCTTTCAACTCAATTATGGGCAGTGTGCAACTATATCCCACAAGGTTTTGGGAGCGTGGTTTATGCCCTAACATCAGCGCCCGTGAAGAGAGCCATCCTACCTTGTTCTTACCTCATTTTGACAGTAATGCCTGTCAGCACCCCGTGCGTCTGTCATACAGGGTCGATTCTGACCACCGAGCCGAGAGGATGTCTCCCTCTTCCAAGTTTCGTGAAAAGAGAGTCCTGCTGTTATTCTCCAAAGACTCATCAGATAAGAGCTGGGTAAGGACACCAGAGAGTCTGCCCCAGAGGGAAGGGATTTCCATTTTCTAACCTGCTTTCTCTCCTTCTTTCACTTTCATATTTGTTCTCTCTTTCCCTCTCTATGTCTCACTCCACTTGGCTGAGGGAGAATTCTATCCTCCCGGGGGGCCATGATGGAAGGAAATCGCAGTAGTTCAAAGTATAAACAGTAGTTGTTAACATTTGAGACTGTGGGGACTGACTCTATACTCCTTTGCTATATACTTTTGAAATTATCACAACACTCAGTGTCCAGCGATCAAGGTTCATTGATAGTAATGCAATGAAAAATAACTTCACTGCTGGAGTAGTTTCCATTAGCACTGAATGCCTGTGGGATTTGTTGAGCAAGTGTTGGAGTACTGGTGTAGTTTACAGCAGACATTACAGAACTACGCTCCTCTGCGAGTTTCGACACTGTACTGCTTCCAGCATTTGGTACACTGACAGCCCTGCTGATCACACAGCAGCACCATGCAAGAATGCCATGTTCCATTTTTTCCATTTGTTTTATGTTTTCCCTACCTTATGCAACAGCTCAGTAGATAGTTGCATCAGATTATCGGCTGTGCCGGTGAATGTCTCATCCTTATTTGTCTGGTGATGTATTTTAAAGTTTAGCTGACAACTAAGGCAGAGAGACCATCTGATAGCTCGGAAAAAGAGCAAACGGGGGAAATTGACCCCACTGGGATGTAACAGGCTGACAACTCGTGGCACTGAATATCTAGCAGATTTGCTGCACCCTTACTGACACACACGGAGAAAGAATAGCCCCCGAGTTTGCAACAGCAGTAGTGAAAGATGACTCACAGCAAGAACACACTGAACCAGACAAAAGCATAGTCATGATAACAAATGGGATGAATATAGACTAGGAAGCTTGCAGATAGTGAAAGAAAGAAGCTTCTGGTCCTCTCCCAGGCATGAGAGAAAGTTCCCATCCTAAACCTGATAAAAAGATGCTTCATCATTATTGTTTAACTAAGGCATATGTATAAAAGGTTACGGTTAAAACAGGAACTTGTATTTTACTAAGAAAGATACAAATGAACAATTTATAAAGCTAAATGGTTCCATCCAATCATTTTCTTTTGCTTATTGAATACAGGGTAGCTGAAGGCGATCCCAGCTGCCGTAGGGCAAGGAGCAGGGTACAGGCACTAGTCTGTCACAGGGCTAACACAGAGACAGACAACCATTTGCACTTCTGGGCAATTTAGTATTACCAGTTAACCTAACCCCACTAACTGCGGGTCATTAGACTGTGGGAGAAAGCTGGAGTATCCAGAGAGAATCCATGTGAACATGGGGAGAACTGAGAACAGGAAGGCCTGGGCCAGATGGTGGATTTAAAGCCAAGACCTTCTTGCTGGGAGGCAACAGTGCTAACCACCGCAACACTGAGCTAGATAATGCTAGGTGGTTATTGAGGAAAATTAAGGAAAAGAGAGAAGTGTAATTGTACACTCAAATTGCAAAATAAGCAGTTCAAGTACAGGGGAAGACATAATACAAACTTTACAAAAAAAAATTTTTTTAAACCCAGAAAAGCAACAGCTTCTTTTCATGTTGTTGTCTTCACTCCACGTGCTCCAAGAAGAGGGTACTGCGCTCGTCTTTTGAGAACACTGAGTAAAATCTTCCAGCCATGCTGCCTCGTCACCACCTCCACACATATCAGAGATTCTGCTGCCCAACACCCTTGCCAGGTCTGAGTTATTCTCATGCTGAGTACAAGGGTTGCCATGCTCCTGCCTGCCTCTTTGCTCGGGTCAGCCAATGCCGAGAGCAAACCCCCCTCCTAGGAAGAAGGTTTCTAGGGTTCAACCTGCTCCTGTGCCCAAGGCGGTCTACTTCAGGGCCTCCTTAGAGACTGTTAGGACCAGATTTGCCCAGACAGTGCTCTGCCCACCCCCAACACTATAAATTGGCTTTGAAATTGGCTGAGTTTCATGATTGTTTTTATGCTAGCAATCCAAGATCAGTTTTAGAGTGATAATTTTAGCAGTTTTGGAGTTTCATATTTGATTCTTTGTGTTTTAAGTGATTGTCGGCTTCCTTATTAAGATGAACGTTAATGTCTTCTGTATTTAGTCAGTTACTTTTTGTTTTGTTTTGTTAGTAATCTATCTCATGAAGTGTTTCTTGGTTTTAGTTTAACTTTCTCAGGTATTGTCTGGATTTGTTTCAGCTGGGCCTTGCTACCTATATGTTTCCACTTTCTCTGATTACCTTCTGTGTCTACTTAAGCATTTAGCTGCCTTTGGTTATTGTTGAGTCATACTGTGTCTGCTGCCTGAACCCTGTGTGGTCCCTACCTGCATTTGAGATTCTAATTATGTCATCCTGTGGACTTTTTGTATTTTTTGACTTTTGCATTTGCCTCAGTTAAAGGCTCTTGTTTTTTTATTAAAACATACAAATCTAAATAAATAAATTATTTGTTGTCAAAGAAAAATACAAATTGATGACCGAAGAGCCTTTATAAGCAAGGAAGAAACTTCAAAGAAAACTGAGGCCACCTGTATGAGTTTCAAATTTCTAAAGAAAGTAATTTTTTTTTTTTTTTTTTTTTTTTTGTGGGGGGGGGGGGGGGGTTTTTGTGGGGGG
>VUQG01001566.1:0-18917 GCA_015106755.1 Etia nguti | reverse complement strand
CAAGTTGGAGAGAGTCAAAATGATGAGTGGCCAACTAAAGCAGTCTTGGGGACATGGTGTCAGAGCAACCAGGGAGTCTCTCCTCCATCTGTTCAGATTAGTCTCATTAAGTCGAACAAGCGGCCCAGTGCTCCTCTACTCAGCAAGCTCTCTATATCTCTCATAGCTTACTGCCGTCCCGGGGCAATGATTACATGAAGCCTAACCTTGTAGAAAATGACATTAGAGAATGCAAAACTATGGTAATGGCACAGCCACATGGTCCGCTGACTGTCAGTTAACCCTGGCCTATGTGAAAGCAAACGCTAACGTGTGCATTTCATAGTGACTTGATAGTGCTTTGCTTTTTTTTCTTGCATCTATTATTTCCCCAGAGTGGACGTTGTACATAAACCTTTGTTTAGTAAGATATTGACAAATATACAACATCATATACCACTTAATTCGTTTTATACATGGAAATAATTGCTGGCTGGAATGTGTTCAATTTTCATATTTTTTGCCAGTGAAAAGAACTATTTTCTTATACTGCGCAGATAGTGGCCTTTGGTAGCATGGCAAATAATGAAGGAAAATACATCTCTCTCTCTCTTTGGTCAAAACCCTTATTTTTTTATATTTTTCAATTTAGTTCTAATTATATTCTGAATGATTTTTTTAAAATTGCAATTCACAACAACAGCTACCTCAAGTAATACAGTAATAATCCTCCAAATCCAACAATGACATGACCTCATATGAACAAAAATTTAAAGATAATGTGAAGGAAAGACGCTCTTTAAACAGGAAGAAACCTCAAGACCTCAGAACCACGCTCAGGGATGGAGAAGAGAGCAGAGCGAGAGACAGGACAAAAGACACGCTATGAGATAAAAGAGCCAGACTTACCAATGATTAAACGCAGTAGCTTTGTATTTATCATATTTATGTTATTTCACATGGAGCACTTCACAAAGAAGGAAGGCAGTACATCTGTAGTAACAGATATTTAGATTAAAGACAGACTCAGACATCACATCAGGTTGTCTGTCTATGATGGAAAGAGGTTTTGAAGAGGTCAGCTGCTGCCAGTAATAAAGATGATGAGACTCCTGAGGGAATCCATGGTGAATTCAGATCAGCTGTAGTGCAGGTAGAAGAACCGAACAAATGCAGGACTGTTTTTTGCTCTTTCAAATGCCCCTCTCAAGGATACTCCAGCAGGGGGGAAGCTTGCTGTCACAGAGGAGGGAACCCTCGCTCTAAGCATGATGTCTCCACCCTGCTGCACATTTTGGAAAGGCTTTGTGTTTGGAGATGATTGAAACTGAGTGTAAAGTGTTGTAGGAATGACAATGAGAAAAGTTGCCTTTCTTCACAGCGGAGTACAGATTCAGAGGATCTATTCTAAGCTCAAGTGTCTTTTTCATTCAGAGTCTTGCTGGGCACTAAGAGTGAAGGGTGGACTGTTTCACAATGCATACTTTTCATATATATATATATATTTTTTTTTTACATCCATCTATTTTCTTAACAGCCAGTTTAATTCATGGTTCCAGCGGGTTGGGGTAAGGGGTGGGCGCCACCTCAGTTGCCACTGGGCAAAAAGTAGGCTACACCCTGGACAGGTCATTAGTTGATCCTAGGGATAACACAGGGAAAGAGACAACCCTTCACATATTCATCCCTACAGCCAATTTAGAATCACCAATTAACCTAACCTCACTAACTGCATGTCTTTAGTCTGTGGCAGGAAGCTGGAGATAACATGCAAAACTTGTACATTCAAAAAGGAGTAGAGTATTCAAACCAAGGATAGTCTTGCTGTGAGGCAACAGTTCTAACCACTGCACCAGCATGCTGTGCTACCTAATGCTATGTATCCCAAATACATACATATGTTGTGCTTTCAACATTACTGCAGATACCTACCACAAGAAAACTTCTATTTTTGGATTTTTGAAAGCATTTTTCTTTTTCAGTGTAAAGGCTCTCATGTGGATGTAACTCTTGTAAGCAGAGCTGTAGCTTACAGCTATAACAGATACAATAGATCATTTCTCCCCTTGACTCCATTAATCCAAAGTTTTCTTGCTACTCTGGAAACACTTTTACTGCACAGTTATATAGAGTGAATCCTCATAGCGCTGCTTCAGTTGTGCATCGTGCTTGAAAGCCAAAGACCTGAAGTGAAGAAAATCCAGATCTGTGGGAGGGAGGTAAATACACAGTTTACTGTCAAATGTTAACTCTGTGTCCAGGTACCGTCCTTCTTCATTTGTTGTTTTGAACCAAATAATGTGGATAGAAGACATTGTGTCAAACTTCACAGTCAATAAAACCAATCAAGAGTCAATGTCATGAATAACACATTTTATTTTTCTTTATCTGAATTGTGTATGTATGTATTTACTTATTTCTACGGTGAAGAGTTTGAGCTCAACCCTGGTGATCATAAACACATAAACCCCACAAGATGTTTTTGCAAACAATCTTAGCAGTCTGCAGCAGATGATTCCTTCTAGTACAGAGAAGCATGTGAATCTGCATTTGGTGATTTCAGCAGGAGAACAACGCTGTGATGACATTGTTTCACAGTACATGCAAATGTTATTGCCTTAATTAAGAAGGCAGAGTCTTTTTTCCTTAATGAGATTGACACCAGTACCTGTACTAGTAATACTCATACTACCTGATGCACCAGATGGTTTGGTACACAGAGCCATCTGGGAAGTTGTCCTTTGGAAGTGTTTAGAAAAAAGGCCAGCCTTTTAAAAAATGGCAGGTGATTAAACTGGATGAACCATCTGCCTACCACAAGCTAACTTCAACCAATCAGGTAAATGAAATCTAAGCAGGAGAGTGAAGAAGAAGAAGAAGAAGAAGAAGTAGCTTTGGAATCTAGCAGCCAACTCACTTTGGAGCTAGCTGTGTAGTTTGCATGTTGCTGGACAACTTTTGCTGTCTTTGTTATCGCACGATGTTACCATCATACTATTAACACACCTTAACAATTGCTTTAGTAGCAGCTGCATTGGCTAGTAGATCTTTTAAACACGCTAACTGATCTAAAGTGTGTGTGGTCCAGCATAGCTTGGGGCCTGGCAAGATGTATTCTCCCTTTATTCTGATTTTATGACCCTTGCTATTACTGTGGGGTACTTAATTTAAACTGAGTTGCTGTGTTTTTATGGTCTGCGCCCATAATGGAAACACCACCTGCATGCTACACAACTACATCAACCTTTCTGTCCCCTGTTTCGTGCCTGCTCTGTCATCTCTGCAGTAGAGCACTTTTCTAATCAAGGTTTAATTAGAGGGGGGAAGCTCTGTGTCTCCCCTCTTAATGATCGACAAAGCAGCTAAATTGTCGAGCCTGTGGAGCCTCTAATGGGAAAAGCCGAGGGGCCCTGGGTAGCAATGCAGCCAGTGAACCGACAGCATTGAAAGAGGGATCGTGAATCTTAACTCTGAAACAATTACAAAAGCTGCTGAAAGGACACTCGCAAACCATTCATCCTCGTAAAAGCAACACAAGCCACCTAATTGTTATTTAATTTGGCTCTGTGGTAGACTGTTTTGGTTGGTGCCCAAACCTCATTGAGATGTGAAGTAGAGTACTCAGAGATGATAAGTTATAGATCGAAGGAAAGGACTCCATGATCATTTTCTTTTCGCTCGTGGAGCGAAATAATGTGACAGATGTGGATGGAGTGGGGCCGATACCCACTGAATGCCATTGCACTTTGGGTAATGCAAAGTAGCTTGACATTTAAGGAGCAGAGTCTGTGTGTAATTGGAACTGTGGCCTTTTGGTGGCTCCTCTCCTCCCACTCCATCAGGACAAAGCCAACAGGGCATCTTTTGGTGAAAAATACCGAGCGCACTAAATGAACATCTGAGAGCCAACTTTGAGCAAATTGGTCACATCCACCATCTCTTTTAATGAATTGATAAGCAAAGGACCCCGTTCAGCGGTGGAGAACAATTTACACTGACAGTTCTATTTAAAGTAAGGTATGCAATTTAAACATCTCCTTTATGGTGGCAGAGAATATGTGAAGTTTAAAGAATTATAGCCAGGCCAGACAAAGAGCGACAATTCATTCCAGATGGTTAACCTGCTAAAGCCCCCTGTCTGAGGACTTGACTTGGCTCTGTCCTTTTTAATATTTCACCCTCAAAACTCTAAAAATGTAATTCCAATGGCATCATAAAAAGGCAATAAACGGACATTTAATGGCATATTCATATGTGATCCTCCTCGTAAAATTGTGTCAATCAATTGGCCCTCTCCGAAATGAAAGGACAAGGCGCATGAGACGATTTACTGCCTTAATAACCACAGTGGCATAACACTGTCTATAGACTGTCAAGGCTCACATGTCATCTCTGAAAAGCTCCACCACAGCCAAGTAAGCAAGTCAAGGACAGTGATTATGAAAGCAGGAATTTTACACCAACGTGATAGATTTCAGTGATCCTCTAACTTCTTTTGATGCTACCTAATGCTAATGAGAACTTCTGTTATGAATTAGTTGTAGTTATAAGACCTGTTTGTTGTGCTTTGTGATGTTGATGACTTTTGTAGAATCTCTGAGGCCTTGTAGGGTTTCAATATTTTAAGTGTAAATCAGTTAAAATTCAACAAGCATACCACAATGGTATCCAGCTAACCTAAAAACTAATTTGTTGGTTAGTGTTATGGAGGTGCTTTAATTTTATGGCCAAATGACTTCTGTAAATGATGCAAGTGGTGAAAACATAATAAAACATTTTAAGGGACAATGGCTGTCTCAGACACGTAGGTCTACTGATGTAGACAAGGGTTAGAAGACGAAAGCAGCAAGTGCATACTACTGAATACTACTGAAAGATACATGATATGTTTTATATTGTCTGACTTATGACAATTGTAAAATTGTGTAAATAGTGTGCACAAATGTATTGCAAGCACTTTTGTCCTGTCACGGTTTTTTGGTACCCTAAGTGAATTTAAGTGGAAGCCATAGCTTGCATGGCTCTTCAGTTCCCTTGAATGCACAGGGACAGCTCTGCTCACCGATGCTGTATGAAACCGGTGTGTAAAATTCACAGTCATTTCCTCCAAGTGTCTGCGTTGAGGGTTGTTAAAGTCCATGACCCTGTAATTCCCCCTCTCGCTCATGGAGAGGCCCACCCAATTACACTTTTACAGACTGCTCCACACTCCTGTTGCTTGCTTCAATTGTTCTCAATTTCCCCCATCTGTCAACATGAATTGAGATCTTGTGCACATGGCCCCGTCGTGGCAGTCAAAATGATATATTATCTTCAACTAGTGTCATATCAAATTACCTGCAAGGAAACAGTTCATATAGCATTCCAATAAAACAATGAGTGTGCCCAAAGGCTGCATGGCAATGAGTCAAAAGGAAAGCTGGTAGGAGGACAATAGACCTCGGAGGACCCTAATGATCCCACAATAATCTTATTTGTATAGACTATAGTGATTACTGCTCTGCCTAGTCCTCAGATTGCTACACCTCTTCACTATCAAATCAAATTGCTGGTAGCTAATAAATTAAAACAACAGGGGGTGTTACCTCCCCCAGTACATAACCAAATCAATAGCGCCCCGGTTGGCTGACAGCTTAATCGCCTGTACTGACTGACACAACAAAATAAAAGCCCATTGTGCCGGGCCAGCACTTTCTCACCCCACTCTCCCACTCTGACCTTGCTAAAGCCAATAAACTCTATTTCTCTTCACTCTTCCCCAGTGGTATCTCATTCAGAGGACAGAGACCAGATAACGTATGTAATAAGTGCGCACATCCTTTCTATTGATGGGGTTGCTGAGCCAAAGCACATATTAATAAAGAATGGGTCGACAGAGGCAGAGCAATGATTTAGGTTGATACAGATATTGATAAGAAATTCAATAGAGCCCGCTGTCAGTAAAAATCAGGCCCAATATTGGTCCATTGTCCTTAGATCCTGTGGCATGTTTCGGCTGATAGCAAGGCAGAAGTGACCTCAGCGCTTTGCTATTCATCAAGTAAAATACTTCTCAGCTGACTTCCACTGATCTCCACTGTTTGTTAACAGAGTGCAACCTGTAATGCCAAATGTAATGTCAATTTTTACTTATTTTTATTAATTTAATGTATTTATTTAAATTACGTCAATTTTCCTTGCAAAAAGGCTGCCATCTAGGAAGGCGGCGTTCAAAATTCAGCTTAGTCCCTTCGTCCTTGTTGGCCTGGCGACGACTGAATAGCAACAATACATTTTTAAAAATGATAAAGGACACACCTGGTTTTTGTTTTTGCCCACATTTGGAAAAGCTTTTGGTTTAAGCCAGCTTTTAACCCATTATGAATTATTCAGCACTGAAATGCACTTGTACAAGTAGGCATCGCCTGAAATGAGGCGCTGCTAGCAGTTCCCATTTCACTGTGTTTGTTTACCCATCCCGTGAGGGACTTTGAAGTGTGATGGATTAACATGCCCTGTGAATGTAGCTGGCACTCCTGAGTCCACAGATAAAAGTGTAGTGTGATAAAAGATGTTTACTCTCTCACGTACGTGTCTGCCTGCCTCACATTCTTTCGGCTTGTTCTGCACCAATTAATACCCTGCTAATTCTAAAAATACAACAACAGCTTTAATTAGGCTTGCCTGTAATCTCGGCACCGTGAAACAGATTGCCACAGGTAAAGAAACACTCCAATACAAATGACACTACATCCTGCCAGGGGGGAGGTGGGCGAAGGTAGGAAATGAAATGGAGCGATAAAATTGAAATATGATCCCGATGGAAATTAGTATGCTAAAAAAGCCCCGAAAATATTTATGATCCCATCGCAGCTGTTTGTTTGTTCATCTTCTTTAGCTTTTTTTAATTACTGCCTATAATACTTCATTCACTATATCACAGATCTGTACACAGTGTGGAAACAAGTTATTGTGTATGTGTAACTAATACTTACATTATATGCTAACATTTAATAGAAATAACCATTTACATTTAAGGACCCAACATTTGGTCTTTAAATCCAATGAAATGCTGAACAGCAGAGCTACTAAATTTTCTAGTAATCAATGAAAATAGGACAGCAAGCCATCACAAAGACCTCGAAACGGAAGGAAATAAAGTAACGCTCTGTGATTCACATCTATTACAGGCTGTTTTAACATAATAAAAATGTGTTCACAAAGTACATACAAAAGTATATTTGTATTTTGAATATGAACTGAAAAAACTTGAATTATTTTAATAAAAGAAAGATACTTTCAAGCGCCCCCTTATTCACTAGGGGTTACCACAGGAAGTAGTTCCCCATATTTGATTTGGCAGATTTTTACTCCCGATACCCGTTCTGAAACAACCCTCAAGAGATCTGTGTCCGCATTGACTCAAACCATGGATCTTTCACTGGTTAGGAAAATGTGTACACCACTGCACTATGGAGCACTAAAAAGAGAGAATGAAAAGTTGAATTCTTTTAACAAAAATCTGTTAGTTATAAGCTCTGTGATAAAATAACACATGGGTGCTAAGACGGGAACCTCAGCAGAGAGTAGGTGTTCCTTTTTAGATTAAAAAGCCTTCTTCAGCATGCTCCTTGCAGATGGCCTTTGTTGAACTGCGATGAAACATGAAGAATATTGCTCATCAGTGCGCTGTCCAAACAGTGACCGACATCACATGGAATACAGTGCCTCTCAAAAACCAGTTTAACATTTTTGCTTTTTGTGATGTCTTTTTTCAATTATTTTGTATTTTTGAAATTGTATGACAACTATGACACGTTCATATATATGGATGGGCTTAAGATTTTTGAAAGCAACAGGAAAAGGAGCAAACAAAATACTGTGGGTGCACAGTCACAGAAGAAGTGAAGTAAATGAAACACAGATGAAGCGAAGAGGACATTAGTGGAGTCGGTGACGGCTCGTGATGCCACCATGACTGTAATAAAAGCTTCCTAAGAAGTGTGAAATCGAACAAGAGAGCGGCACGGTGAATTCAGATAACTCATAAGTTTCCATGTTAACTTGTAAATAATATATCATTTAATTAAGATAAGCGTGGTTATAATAATGTATATAGTATAATAACATAATGAAAAACAAAACTAACTTGCAGTTTCATTGGCCCTGAAGTATTCTTGATATGTCAGACACAAACACATATAATTCAGTATTTCCTTAATTTGTCTCTTGGGCACAAACAACATTGCTGGGAAAGGAAGCAGGTTTGTATCCAGGCAGTTTCAGCACTCTTACCAATGACAAAACTTTCTCAATCTGATTTTTTTTTTTTTCCTTGTTGTTACCAGTAAAAGACCAGACTGACGAGGTCGACAAGAAAGGCTAAATGAGTAAGGAGATCAAATTGCTAATATAAAAAGGAAATGCAAATGGGAAATAGAAATACCCTGTTAAATAACATTTAAAATCTATATTCTTAATTCAATTCATGAATACAGTTTCTCTATTTAAAATGCATCTAAATACATTTGAGATGGCATTTTTATTTTTTGATGTATTTCAAATTTATCTGCTTTAGCTGGTTTTGTAAATTCCTTTTAATTCAATTCTTTTTCATTTGATTTCTAAAGCATTTACATGTCGAACCAATAGTTACACAGTTAATAGTTTTTTATAGATTTGTAGATGGACACTCTTTAATTCATTTATTTATTGTACAGTACAATTGCTTTTAATCAATAAAATACTTTACTGGCATTTTGGCAGTAAGACATTGTTTCATGTCTTAGGAGACATCAGGCACGACTTAGAGACTGCTCTCCTTACTTTGTAAAGAACAGAAAATGTAACAAATGAATGCATTCAAGAGTATGAATTTATTTGCAATGGTCAGCTTTAAATGGTAGGCATCAGGTCACGACTGTCTTTTACAGTCTAGTTTCTACTTTTTCCTCCTCTTCCTCAGACAGATGAGTCTGCAGCTGACAAGAGGCAGCTGAAGTGAAATATTAATCAAGTTGATGGCAATACAGGGAGAGAGGGAGAAACCACAGCAGTGTCTCTTCTGAGCTCTTCACTCCTATCAACTCGACACCAGTTAGCAGTTAAGTAGAAGACTTTGCAAGTAAAGCTGTTGATGTACCAAGTGTGCAACATCTTCAGACTGCTGTTAGCTTCCTCCATGCTACATTATCTCTCTAGCTGCTGCTGTCATGTAAGAAAGCAAACACAGAACAACACAGCAGTGAAGTGAAAAGATCGCCTCATGGACTGCCGTGTTTTCACTGATATGTATCCAGCTTTTTTGGGCCTGCATAGATATCTGATCCAAACCTTAGCTCTGTGCATCCCCAGTTCCACTGCAAATTGTTTCTAATAATATATAAAATATAGGAATTGCAAATGACACTAAATATTAAAAAATATATATGTATAGATTGTAAATTTAATTCACAAATCCTGCAGAAAAACTTTCATTAGTATTGCAGAGTTGTGAACATGTGTTCAGTGACGTGGAACATGTTGGGAGAGGTAAATCAAGTGAGCTGTTTGCACAGGAGGAACTGTGGTTGGAGAGTTTTCTGCCATTTTTATTAAACTGCGAGGCATGAAATTCCCTCCTGACTTTGGCTTCTCGCCTTTCAGAGTCAACTTAATTGACTCCTGTTTCATAACAATTCATCACTCGGATATACAGAATGCATGGCTTGTCTGGCAGATTCTCCCAAGTATTTCTGACCAAAGATCTTTCTATAACTGCACATTGAATATTCATCAGATAGAGTTTTCCTTCATCTCTCAGGAATATTTTATGAATATAATATACTCGCTCACTCTCTCCTTCCAGCCGGGCTGCTCAGTCTTGCATTGGCTGAGAACACAAGGTTTTTCATGTGCATGGCGCAGTGCCCCCTGCTCTCCGCATCTCAACTCAGCAAGGTCACAAGAAAGTCTGCAGCATGTGCTATTTTGATCTCTCAGTCCTTTAACAAAAAAACAACAAAAAATGGCTATCCCTATAAGGAAAAGCAGAGCTCTGGCAATCATGTGGTGATTAATATTCATGAGCAAGGAGGGATCGAAAGAGCCTCGACTGCCTACCAGCTATTTTACCTGATCCTACATGGGTTTTATGTAAATGCCTCTGCAGCTCTGTATACATTATTGAGCTCAGCTGGGAGAGTTAGAGGACATATGCTTAACCCGTAGATGCTGTTAAGTATTAACGGGGATGGTGCTTAAGGTCTTTGCTGTCACATTAATTTTTGGCTGCATGTAGCAAGCGCTTTACATCTTGTAGTCTCCAGGTCAATAATCTTTAAGTGATATTTCACTTAAGGAGAAGCTTTTCTATGACACGTGTGCCACTGCTGCGTATTTGTTCCTCAACAGCCCTTTGGCTTCTTTGACTCACTGCTTCTCTCTCTGACCATGCACTGAATGAACAGCGCTGATGTCTGACTCCTCCTGAAGTATTATTAGTTATTGTTATACTTGTTATTGAACACTGCAAAAATGCAATCAGACTGTTAAAGGTGATGCTTTCATAGCTGCACTGGTTTGAAAAATCGGAGTTGTGCTCGTGCAAGAAGAAAGACCTTCATATAACGGGATTGCCCACCAGTGCTCACGGCTACTATTTTATCCTCATCGACACACTTGAAAGGTTTTTTCACTGCTCTCGAGCGTCGAGATTTGCCATGATGACACACTCACACACTGACAAGGTTGAGAACAACAGCCAAGCTCTCCCAGATGGCAAACATTATTTTGACTCAAGGTTATTTGAGGTTTGCAGCAAATTGGCAGGGCTGTTCACATGTTAACACATTATTTGAACAGTTATCTTAATTGCACAAAATGTCTCTCAGTTGCTCCTAATAAGACGTTCATATCTCAAATGGTTGGCAATGACCTTGGGCCATCATGTTAAAACCCTGAAATTTCTGCTGTCCATTTATACCGAATATTTATGATGTCTCATGTATGTGTGTCACATATGTTTTGACTAATGCAATTTGGTTTACATTTAGTTTGTTTTTTTATTTGAGTTTGCCAGCTTTTTAAACTTTGAAACCACAAACTCTCTGAGCCATTCATAAACATTTCACAGATTGCAGAGCATGTTATGATATGATCAGAGCCTGAAGCAACAAATCTGTAATTTCAGCCTCACCCGCCGCACACTTACAACAAGCTCATTAAGATTAGCATTGTTGTCCTGGCAGCCCAGCATCATTGCAACATCTTGACACACACACATATACACACAGTGAAATAGAGGAGACGAGATGGTCCGCCCCCCTATCCCCAAACATTCAATAGTTTGTAGCTGCAGCAACATATTAGCAAACTAGAAAGACACTAGAAAGGTCTTTTTGTGGTTCAAGAGATAATCGAGTTAAGTAAGATTAAGTTTGACTGAAAACTCCATGCATGCTCAGTCTTCCAAAAAGTTTCTTGTCTTCAACCAGTATACTGGATTCAGTGTGTTTTTCCTCTATTTTTTTTTAGCAGGTCTGTATGGTTATTTGTCATCTAGGCTCCAAAAAGGTAAAAACTGTCAAATATGTTTAAGAGTTTAGAAGTTTATTTTAAGTAAAATTATTTAATGTAGAGAGGAAAATCCATATCTTGGATCTTTTCTGTACTCTATCAACATGCCCTCTTTAGTGCCTTGCTTTCTGGAGTATGATTTGTGCTTCTTAATTTTCGTTGGTCTCAAGGAGCTTGCAAATATTTGACCTTGTTGTCTACAGCACTTAACAAGTCTACAACTCTACACATCTTTCCCCCTTGAGCGCCTGCTAGGAGAAACCCCTGAGCAGTTTCTGTCATATTTCAGGCCTGCTTACAGAACAAAATGACTGGGTTTGGATCAGACAGTAGTGACTGATACAGTATAGACTGACCTGTTAAAACCCGTTATTAAGGGTACCAGGGAGGGCGCCAAATGTCCTCTTTGTGTGGCAAAGAGTTAGGATTTTGAACAGCAGCTGTATATGAACCATATTTTGCTGCTTTTGTTTGTGCCTCGTCCTCTCATTTCACCTTAATGTCCCCCCAAATCTTCTCATTAAAATGTAGTGAAGGCCAAAAGAAGATGCCTTTTGTATGCTTTCTGTCAGAGAGAAATTCCATATGCCCCAGCTTTATATCAAAAGAAATACAAAAGGAGAACTTTTGAGCATTTGGCCACCTCTCTTCCTACCAACCTCCATAGGAAAGCATTTCTTAGTGCATTGTTATCTGCAACATGCAGGAATGCTGGAGTAACTTTCATTCTGGTTTCTCTTAGTGAGTGTTAATACTCTGGGTTTTATTTTATTTTATTTTATTTTATTTATTTATCTATTGTGGATTCATCCAAGAAATAAAACTCTCCTGTAATTTATTTATTTATTTAAATAATATGATCTGATTTGAACAATACACGAAGAAAGGTTTTAAAGCAACAGCATTTTCTGAGAAGTGGGAACAGCCACACAACACAACCAATCAAACTTCATTCCTTATGCAGGAAACACACAATCATCAAACCAGTAATTTTAATAGGAAATTACACTTTTCTATGCATTTATTATATTTCCTCCCATAATGCTTTTAAGTACTGGCAAAAGAGAGATAGCAAATGGGAGAAAGACACTAGTGAAATGAGATGCAGAAAACTGCAGTCAGTCAGAAATGAAACAAAGATTTGATGTTCAGAGGATTTACGCTCTTGTGGAATTTAACCCTGCCGTTCTGCTCTCAGGTTTCTCTGCAGTGTTATTTGATTTCTGTGGCACACTGACATACTCTAATGGTTCTTTATCCTGCTTGAATTTTGATATTTATCTATACAAAACCTGTTTCCTGTGATTTGTTACTAATACATGCTCGTGCCTCAGAGCTGTTTGACCTGTTTGTGGTGTTGGCTGTGACATGAAAATGATATAATTCTTTGTAAAGTAATTTTCATCCATTGCTAGGTGGTTGCTAGGTAACATGATGGCTGTATGATATACATCATATAAATCATATAGTTTGGCTTTCGTTCATATGAGTGAGACGTTATTGCTGTGACATTGAAACGATGGAATGCTTTCATAAGAAAGCTAGGTGGCTGCCAGGCAACCTGATGGCGTCATAATATATCATACATACAAGTGAAGTTTTGTGGATATAAATGAGATCTTACTGTGGTGAAAAAAAAAAGCATGCTATGCTTTTATAGGTGTTATAAAAGCATAAAAGCTAAAAACAAGTCATTTTAGTGTGTTGCTAGGTTGTTGCCATGCAGCCTGACGGCGTCATGATCTCTTTTGCATAACTGAAGTTTTGAAGATATAAATGTGATGTGGTTGCGCTGAAATAAAAATGATACTATCATGCCACCAATGCAAAAGGACTCAAATGCAGGACCCAGAGACAATGGCAATTTTATTTCTGTAGCATATTTCACTATACAAAACTCAATGTGCCTAATACTGAAGATAAAAACATTTAAAAAACTGGGTGGGTTTTACAATCGCTTAAAATAACACACACAGAGAAACACGCAGCTAAAGGCAGGTGTGAACAAAACCTTTTTGAGTCTGTTTTTGAATGTTGGCACAGATGCTGTTCCCAGGTCGGTAGGCAAAGAAAGATGACCACAGTAACTGAAAGCACCCCCAGCATATTTGCATCCGGTTATAGGAACATTTAAAAGATCTGCACTTGATGATCTGAGAGGTCTGATTGGATTATAAACAGTTAGCAAGTCAGAAATGTACTTTGTGAACTAACAATGACATTTTTGCAAATTTTACAGTAAAATTTAGAACATTTTGGAGCAGGATCTTGTGAGATGGTAAGTATCATGCAGATTTTCTGGAGGACTACCAGAGAAAAGAAAACACGTTAGTGTCAAATCTAAGACATTTTTGGTGGAAAAAGTTTGAGATTTTCCTTTCAAACATGTTTCTGTCTTTCTTTAAGTTTGGTCATCAAGAGAAGGAAATAGAAAATCCAGAGAGAGAGGTATAGACTTGGAAAAGTGGTTCTATTTACTTCCAGGAGGAGACTGGTTTTGGAGCAAAAAATAAGTGTTTGTCTACCTGTTGAAGTTGAAGTGGCTCTGAATATTATGGGTAGCAGATTCCATGAGGATCCTCCCACACTCCTACCAAGAAGGATGAACGAAAAAAAGAGAAAGCGATGTTGAAGAACTGAAAAAAAAAAACTGAGCAAAACTGGGCAGGGTTACCACCACAAGGGCGACAATGGCAGAGAATGGAGGGTCAAGCTAGTCCTTAAATCCACAGAGGTAATGAGCAGATAATGTGAGGGATGAATTCAGGAACCACAAGAATGGCTCCACACATGTTCGTGGCCTAGCATGAGGTGTCCTTCTCCAACAGAGAGAGGGACAAAGAAAGAGGGCGAGAGAGAAAGAGAGGGCCTGCCAGAACCTTAACAGATTCATTGCCTTTATAGGTGCAAAAATGCTAAAAACAGGTAATTTTATCCTGTTGCAGGGGGGTTGCCGGGCAACATAAGGACATCATAATATTTAATATGGGTGAGAAGCTTCAGGGGCTTAAAATGTAACTGAGTGCCAAGTTTGATTGCTCAACACCTGATTGTCTGGGAGGGGTTAGCAGCCAAAGAAACAAACCAGCAGGGTTTTTTTGTCAAGAGCAGTTTTTCTGACTCTGTTTTTTTTTTTTTTGTCCCTTCATCTTGTGCAATAACAAATCTTTAAGTGCGAGAGAATAAGAAATCTGTGGAGTCAAACATCTTGGTGACACTCCAGTGGCAGCAGTCAGAGACAGCCACAGTTCAGCAGTCAGGCTGACATGTTTGGTCCATATCAGGAATTGTCTAGCAAGGCCTTTTGACTGTGCATCACTGGTGCCAAAGTCACAGCTCATTAGTTTGGATTATGGAGATCTGCCAGGAACCAACTCATTTTCACTGATGTAATATGCCTGCAAATACAACACTGAGAGAAATGCCAACACTTATTATGAAGACTCTCCAGTCAAGATGCCTTGTTATCATTCAGTTATCCATAGAAGAAATTTATGTTTGACTGATTAAGATTTTAGAGCACAAAACAGCATGATTATAGCAAATGTTTTCTTGCACCATTAGTGCTGGACAATGTGGGTGAGAGTGAAGAGAAGGTTATTAAAAAAAATACTTTTAAAGAGTAACGTTAGCCATAACAGATGTCTCACTAAAAATCTATGGCAAATGTAAAGATTTTTCTTTTTATAGTTGAGTGAATAGTTATGGAGCACACGTTAAATCGATATGCAAAGACTCTTAACAGTTAAGGGTCTTTGTTATGTGGGTTTAATGTTTAGCATTATGGTATTTTCACCATTAAATCTAGGGCTTTTTTAAACTGTTGAATATGATGAAAGCTGTTATGATGGAAGAGGTTTCAGGGAGACTGTTTTATTATAACCCATACTCAGACTTGCAGTGGAAATACAAACTGTAAGATGGTCACAGCGGAGGAAGCTGGTGTAACCCTATGGGTACTGTTGCTCCACCTGTAATTTCATTGGGGTTTCTCCTGCTGTTGCTGTGTAGACCCCAGACTGTCTCCTCATATTAACTAAGCTTAGTGCAAAAAAATACGTATCAGATGAAGTATCATAGAGCAGACACTTTACCAGGTTCATAAGTTAAGAGACACATCATTTGTTCAAAAGTTTGTTTTATTTTGGGGTAAAATCTAAAGTGGACATATAGTACTGCATTCCAGTAGAAAAGTAAAGAAAAGCCAAATTTGCTTCTTTGCGAGGTAGATCCATTTATCCATCACTTGCACCACAGCACAGCCACATGCTGCATGATGCTGTGGTCCATTTAGGAAAGCAGCATAATGCTTTTCCTTTTTTTCTATCATATATTGTATAGAGCTTTATTTGATGTTTTTTGTTTGATCTCAGAGAGAGTGAATGTCCTTCATTTGGTCATCTCAGGCACATATCTGTGACTGTGAGCACAGAACTCACATCCAGCTGATATTTTAACTACAAGGCAAAGTCAATCAAATAGGTTAAGTTAAAGGACAAGACGATAAGATGTCTTTTTTCAGGCAGTGGGTATACTAATATACATAAAGGGCTGTTCAAGTAACCCAAGTAATGCTGGACCACTTGGACCACTGAACACTTAAGCTGTGCAGAGGGACAACACTGAGGAGGAGTTGTGGTGGTTCCCAAAGACCAGCTTTGTTATTAATGTCTGAATGTATGAAAACATTGGTTTATAACATGGACATAATGTTCTGCAGTTTATGTTCTGCTGCCATTCTAAGAATGGGTCTCAGGGACAATTTAGCCAATTTGTTCATTCGTAGGCCAAACATAAGCGGCAATGAATTTCAATATTGCTACTGAGTGGTTGATTTCCTTGCTTGTGCAGGGGTACAGAACTCAGCGCACACCTGTAGGCTGGCACGGCGAGATGTGAGATGGGGGAACAAAATTGGTCAGGTTCAGATTTTATAGAGCAGCTTTTGTTTTGGGCTTGCTTTAGTTGCTCAGTGACCACTGATTTTCTGCCAGAGCCCATCACATTCAATAGGCGCCAGCTCGCCCCTCCTCCCAGATAACGACAGAAAGCATTTCTCAGGGCTTTTAAACACTTCTTGGAGACTTATCTATAGCCCTGATGGCCTGTCCACACTAATCCATTTCAGCTCTGCACCTCCCCTACCCTCTTATTGATAAAGTGGTACTATTTTATTAGACTTGAAGCTGACAGAATAGCTCTTAAGGGAAATATCTTTTTTTAATGGGTTTGGAGGGCACAGAAAAGCTATTTGAATTATATGAGCTTTTATTTCATAAACTCAACATCCTCCCTGGTAGTTTCCAAATATCAGTCAAGGCATACAGCATTTTAATAGTCTCCAATAAAATTCTTGTTTAAGTTAATGTATCATTAAATTGAAATAGAATGGGTTATGCGGTGTAATTTTCTCTGTTGTGCTGAAGGAGCCCAGACTGCTATCAGATCCTGTGTGTGTGTCTGTGTGTGTGTTTTGAGTGGGTTTATTGACACTTAGCCAGAGACGAATAATTGGACTTCTGAAGAGAAACCAGAGAGAAGTAGACAGAGAGAAAGACGATGGAGGTAGAAAAGCGAGAGAGATAGAGGGTCTAATCTTTGGATGTCAACCCAATGCCAGATGAAATCCACCACTGCTTTGATGAGGAAATGCCTCGAGGTGCAGATCTAATAGATGGGATTGGGAGAGGGATAGCTCCAATCTACAGGTCAGTCCCATTCAGCGTTCTCCAACACTGAAAGGACAAGTGGATTATTAGAGCTGGAGGCTCTTGAGAGGTGTTTAGGCAAAGTTTGAACCATTAAAACAAAGAAATACACACCAAATACAACTTCTATATTTGGGTGGCTATGGATTCATTTGAACATTTGCAGCATTTTATTAAAGGCTTGTCAAATGAAGGGGTTGGGTCACAGCCAAGAAAGATGGAGGATGGATGAGTATGGAGAGCACATCCAGGCCCGGCATTTGGCTCTGTCTTTAAGGAGTTAATGCTGTTATCTTAGGGAGTGTACCTGTCACTAATCTGATTGTGGCGCTTTCATTCTCTTCATGGAAGATTGATGTTGAATAATGAAAGGTGGTGGTGCCCAGACAAAGCACAAGGCCACGGGGATTAGTTCACATCCACGAGGCATTGATTTGGTTTTAATGCCCACAAATATTGATGGACTGCAGAGTGGAAGAGCCAAAATACAAGGCTGGGTTTCTCAGAGCTGCGGCTCAGTTTTACCCCCTCAGGAATCCGTGGTGTTGTTGCACCACAAAGGAAGAACAGTCATCCAGCCTTTGAATAAATAAGACGTTATTACAGTTCCACTCAGACAAACGTCTACTGCTTGCTGATTGTGGGTGGCCTTGCAGAGGAATTGGTGAGCTGCCATGTTTGCACACTAACTGGCAGCAAAGTAGGCACAGAGGGGCTAAAGGTCTTTGATGATCAGTGGAGTAAAAAAAAGAGAGAGAGAGAGAAAGCCCTCTGGAGGAATGACTTTCATCCTTTCTCTCTGTATCTTTCTATCTCTATCAATTTCTCTTGTTATGATGACGCTTAGCAGCCAGCAACACAGAATACACTGAATCATAGAGGAGAGCTCTGAACTCAACTGCATGCCATACAAAAGAGGTTTTGTATTCATTGAGTGTGAGCAAGCTGCACATCAAAAGTACTCATTCAGATCATTCATTCGCACAATCTGCCCGCAGGCCATGCTTCGTTGTACTTGTTTATGCACTACCTGTGAGCGCTTATGTGTGTGAACTACAATTTGTGTGTTTCTGTACGCGTGTGTGTGACGCTGTTTCTCAGCTTCTATATCTTAGCATCTGTCTGTTGGCTTGTAGGTAGGAAAAACTGTCAGCCTGTCGGAGGAAAACGGGCAGACGTCAAATAAGGGAGCAATGCAGGTCACTCTGAGAAAATCTGAAGCAGCAAAGTCCTTGAATCCCAGCATTCCCCTCACGTCGTCCTGCTCTTCCCCAGAGCCAGTTTCAACCTAGATATCACATAATACGTCCGGGCAAGTGCCTGTGACGCTAGGCCGCAGAGCAAAGGCCCGTAAAGCTGTGAGGAAATTGCTCATTACCGTGGACTTGACTTTTTTTTCCGTCCAAACAGGTATAATGTTAGCCTCAGCCATTTCCTGTTTATCTCAAGTGGCATCACCGCTGAGCTCCAGTGATGAGCTGATTGAGTTGCAGCTGTAATGGCAGATGCCCGTCAGTCTCACTGAATCTGATGGATGGGGATCAGGTCCTCCGCTGACATGTGAGGAATTATAAAAGTGCCCCTATTTCATCCACCCCCTAAACAAATGAGACAGTATAACTGAAAGTGATTGCTGAGAAACATATCACTAACTCGCAACAAAGAGTGGTACTCATTGTAACAGAGTGTGTGTGT
>VUQG01001564.1:0-11176 GCA_015106755.1 Etia nguti | reverse complement strand
TTTACATCAAGGACAATGGTTACCAAAAACAGAGTACTGTACAGTTATTAAATTAAATAAAATTAAATACAGATAAGAGGCAAACTTACCTGGTGACAGTAGGAAGGACAAAGTCCCTTTTAACAGGAAGAAACCTCCAGTAGAAACAGGCTCACGGAGGGGCGGCCATCAGAGAGACTGGTTGAGTTTTAAATTAAAAATGCAAAAAAAAAAAAAAAAGGTCCTGTTCATTTAACCCTTTCACCATAGTGGTCACTACAGTGGACAGCTATTCAAAGGCTGTTTTCTTGTATTTGTGTCAGTGTTGATGGTATACTTGCACATAAACCACTACATTGGACACTGATGGTTCACTCCATACCCGCCACCCACTGGTCGTTTGATGTTACTACACATGTATGACGTGTTTCATTGTAATTATTGTTATATAACCCTGTCATGCATGAATTATGACAACCTCAATCAGGATTTTTTTCTTAAGTACTTTTATTCATCTTTAGGCATGAAAAGATGAATAAAAATACTTGAGACAAAAACCCAGATTGAGGTTGTCATAATTCATGCATGACAGGATAAATGGTGGCCAGTTTGGAGTTCAGCCTGTCAGACAGCCACAGCTTTCACGGGAAAACTCTTCTTTCCAGTGAGGTCTCGCCAAAACCAGCAGATTCAACCTTTTTGATCCAGAAGCATCTGAGTGAGACGAGTGTCCTCCAACAGCCCTTTAAATTTGACCCTGGATTTTTGGAGGAGAAACGCTCCATTTCTTTTTATCTTGCTTCACTGACACATCTGTAACACCTGGAAAAGCGAATGAACGAACATCTGGGACACTCGTGATTTTTAAAGCAGGTGGACACCTGTTGAAACATCATCACCACGGTAACCTTAAAGTGGTGTAACTGATGACTTTGGTGGATCTTCCCACCTCTGTCACTGGACTTCAGAAACACACCTGCTCACATGTTCAGTCTTTCTAAACCAGCCCTTCCATCTTTGTGTTCCCGGCTGTCAGCTGTTAAGTTTCATTCATTTGGCATCAGCAGGCTTCCGTACCTGCCGCTGCCCAGCAGAAATAAACTGATTTGCGATCAGTGTCCACGCATGAGTCATGTGACCTTCTTCAAACAGGTTCAGAGTAAATAAAAAGCAGATTTAACACAAATGTTTATTATTTCTTACACAAAAGACATCAGAATCAGAATATTAATGTTTCTGTTGAAGCTTCACACCAGCGGCGTCTGTGTTAGAAGTAGCTCTGCAGCGGCTCTCCCAGGATGTTCTCCATCTCCTGGATCACCTTCTGGACCTGCAGCTCCACCTCTTCACACTCGTCTGCAAAACAAACAGCGGGTTTGAGCCTACGGCATTACCTGCCCTCACAGGTGAAACAAAGCTCCACTGAAACATGAACGGGATATTTTACTGCACGTCTCACACATTCTGTTTGCATTTTATTGTCTCTGATGTCGTATTTGATTTAAACCTTTACTGGTATTTCTCCATGATGGTGAAAATGTGTTTCATCTGACATGCTTTTATTCTGAAACATCTGGATCTAGATATTTTCTCTTCTTCCTTTTTGAATCAAACTGCCCGACTGTCACCAGGTGTGTGAGCAGTAAACATTTCTCCGTCTCACATCAAGTATAAACTGTCAGAGCTTCAGAGATGTGCTGCCCTCTTGTGGCCGACAGCTACATTACATCTTAGAGCCAACAGTTAACATCAGAGGTGTGTATGAACAGCTGTCTGAAAACTGTGTGTGCGCCTCACCCTCCATGAGTTCAGCCAGGAAGGGGATGGTCTCCGGCAGCAGCACCATGTAGTTCTCCTTCAGTTTGGACGCCACCTCCATGAGCATCAGCAGAGAGGAGAAACGCACCTGTGGAGGAGGAGGAGGAGGAAGAAGCTGCCGAGTCAATAACTAACACCAACTCATTAGAGACTAATTTAAAACTCTTTGTATTACCATCAAGAATCGATTTACTCTGCCTGGCTGAGATCAGACGGCTTCACAGAGTGAAGCTTGACCAACTCCTCTGCGCCTGCAAAGCGCCGCTCGGGGCTGAGGGAGCCCGTCAGGTGTGCAGGTCAGCTTACCTTAGCGTCAGAGTGCCTGGTCTTCAGTAGGATCTGATAGTTGAGGGCCTTCCACTGCGAGTCATCGGCCATCGCCACAGAAAACTGCCCGACGCAGGGCATCAGGTGCTCGGTGACGCGCTGCTGGTATCGCCGCTCGCCACCGATTCGGTTCTCCAGCTGGACACAAACACAGAAACCGACTCAGAACGTTCAGGTTTAATGTCACAGATGAAACCACGACCAGCAGGTGGACTCATGCAGGACAAACATTACACCCTCTGGAGTGGCGTTCCCACGCCTCACCTGGTCTACGAGCGGGCTCAGCAAGGCGTCGGCTCGCTCGCGGCTCAGGAAGCGATGCGAGTCGTACAGGAAGATCTTGTACAGGCAGTCGAGGACGTACTGCAGCAGCAGGCAGCTCTTCTCCTCGCCATCGGAGTCGAAGAGCAGCGACTCTGCAAGAAAGAAGCAAATCCACCGTCAAACTTGGACAGCTGGGAAAACAGCTGCTTTACCAACAAACAGCTTAGATTAGATTAGATGAAACTTTATTAATCCCTCAGGTTGGTTCCTCCGGGAAATTCAGTTTCCAGTAGCACAGCACCGACAGAAGTTGCATGTTACAGATACAGTAAGGGGAGTTAGAGCTGTTTAAATATTAACATTTACATAAACATAAATGCAACAATTCACAGTTAAAAATAAATAAAAAGAGAAAATGTTGTGCATTAGGTCAGACCTGTGCTGGAGCTGTTGGTTTGTCTCAGCATGTCTGCAAATGGTTTCACCAGGTTTCCTGCGAACAGCACGAAGAGTCCTTTGAGGCGGTCGGCGATGCGGTCGGACAGCCGGTAGAAAGTCAGCAGACGATCTTTACGCTCCGATTTGCTCCAGTCGAAGAGCTGCGGGACAGACCCACACACACATGGATGCAGTTATCGCCGCACGGCGGGAAACTGAGGAGGCGGCTGAATATTAGGCACAGCGATGTTACCTTGAAGAAGAGCGGCCTGAATGTGACCTCAGACAGCTTCATCACCATGGCGATCAGGCAGTCGATCACGCAGCCCTCGACCTGCGCCGTCTTCTCCAGATCGCCCTGAAGACAAAAGAGACGAGTGAGAAAAGTAAAGTAATCCAAGTACATTTACTCAATCACCAGCTGAGCGGACCTGGCAATGCTCGGAGCGGAAGTCGAGTGCAGTGAGGAAGAAGGTGGTGAGCTCTGATTGGTGGAAGCTGAGCTGGTCTTTCTCCATGTGAGCGATGTGCTCCTTCAGGATTCTCAGCAGCGCCCCCAGCTGACTCTGCAGGGAAATGACAAGGAGACGTTAACAGCCGAAAACCGTCAGGAATCTCACAGAGCGGGATTCGACTCTACGCCGATGATGCTTGACTGTTTATGTGGAATAATTTCACCGATTTCTACTTTAAATGTTTTTTCTGGCTTGGAGCACGAAAACGTTAAATTACAGGATATTACTGCTGCTGTTTGATTTTAGACATTTTAACAAAGTTCAACGTGAGAATTTGGAATTTTAAGTGCCAGATTCCGCTTTTCAGCGGAGTTTTGATATTTTTTTTGTGGAGCCATTTTAAGTGACTGCATCCAATAATAAGAGTAAGTGTCTTTGGATCATTCTGGAAAGCTTTAAGCAAAGGTGCACACACACAAACTTTACCGGCTTCAGTAGAAAACAGCAAACACACCTGAAGCTCGACTCTCACCTTCTTATCGACCACCATAGTGTTGTAGCACCTGCTGATGGTGGGCAGCAGGACCCTGGGGGACAGTTTGGTGGCAAGGGTGCTCCTCAGGGAGGCGAGACGTATGGAGAGCTGGGCAAAGGAGGACGAGGACGAGGAGGAAGTCTCCATTAGCCGGGTCAGCCGACACACCTGCAAGAATGAAGAGGAATAATGAATAATAGTTACAGTCCTTGTGATGCTCACATCGCACCCCAGATGATCTGGGACCAATCAGCACGTCCCATCAGAACAGCAGTGACATCGAGCCGTAGCATTTCAGACAAAATTGAGGTGTTGGGAAGAGCGCACAGCGCGATCCAATCAAAGCACAGATCGACCACAATTCATTTATAACCTTTGTTTTGTTTTTCTGACGCACTCCAGTGTTCGCGGGGTGACGTTACCTGTAAGGCGGCGTCGTACAGGTATGGGCTGATGAAGTGTGGCAGCGTCTCTGCGACCCGCTGCAGGGCCGTGACGGCGCTCAGCAGGTAGATCTCATTGGTCAGAAGCTCCTTCCTGTTTGTGAGCGCGTGCAGTACGGCTGGCATCAACCTGCAGAACAAACACGCGTCAGCTGACTGGCGGGCTTCCCCATATGGTTGTGTGAAGGTGAAGGATGGGCGTGACAGACCTGGGTAACTGCGGGACGGCGAGGGCCTTCAGTGTGCTGACCACCTCGGCGATGCAGAGCAGAGCGCTGCCCGTCACGTTCTTCTCCTCCTCAGGCGCCACGACGAGCTCCACGGTTTGCAGCAGCACAGGCACGAACGTCTCCTGGTGGTCGGAGCCGAAACTGCGACAGAGCAGCTTGAGGCTGAAGAGCGCCGTCTGGCGGTTGATGGCCTGCTCCGCTCCATCCGCGACCTTCCTGTGATCTTTACCCACAATGTTCAGCAGGTCGCCGATCAGCTGGAGGAGCACCGTAACCTGAGGGCAGACAGGAAGTTGATGTCATCGTTTCATACCGAAAAACATGCTCTGAGGAGAACTCTGACATCACTTCCTGTTACCTGCTGTGCATCCCACTGTGTTCTGTGCTGCAGTTTGTTGTTGAGCAGGTCCATGGCCTTCCTCCTGACCGACGCCAGCTCGTTTCCCATCAGGCCCCTCATCACCGTGATGAAGGTGTCCGTGGGCAGCAGCGCGTTCACCTGGACAAAGGTGAGCAGGTTAGAGCGCCTCTGCAGGGCGGCTTTCGCTCCAGCAGCAGAAGAAGAAACTGAGTTTAACGGTGGGTGACCTGCTGTTAAATGTTAATGACAGGAGTTTAAATAAAACTGGATTCAAACCTTGTCCAGGACGTCGTAGGCTTTATTCAGCAGAACTCGCCAGAACTTGGCGGTGGGCTTGTCGGCGTTCTCCTCCACACAGCGAGCGACGCTGTGGATGTAGCGTAGGATCTCCTCCAACAGCCTGAAACATGAACATGACATCACCTTCAACGCCGCCAAACACTCACATGACAACACGACATCACCGTACCACTCACCTCTGCTGCAGTGGCTGCAGAGATGCGTCCATTTCATCGCCGCCGTCTGCGACCTGAAATGCAAAATCGAACGTTTACTGTCGTCGCACTCTGAGCGCGCTCCTTACCACCTGACCTTCAGTCGCCCACCTTCCCGATGAAGCTCGCCGAGGCGAGCAGCTGAGCCGCGAACGACACGGACAGGAACTTGAAGTGTCGCAGCTCTCTGCCGCTGTGAATGTCCACGCTGAAGATCAGCTCCACCACCTTTTCCTCCTCCTCCTCCTTCTTCTTCGCGCCTCGCCGGGCGGCGGGCCGTTTCACTGGAGCTACACAAGACAAACACCCAGAATTCCATCAGGCTACGGAGGACCAAACATGCCAAAACTCTATGTACAGAATTAATGACTGATGAGTTCAAATATTTATTTCAATTTGGATTAACTCATGTACTTTCTACAAATTATTTTATTTATCTTTCAATTTAAATACTAAATTTTAAATGAAAGACAAATTATACTGTTAAAAAAAAAAAAAAAGTACCATATTTACTTTTATGTGTATCTTTTCACAGCCATTGTTCTTTGTGGTAATATTTCTGTTTCATTTCTTATTTATGTATTAATTTACCTGTTTTATCACGTATTTTCAAGTACAGTATTTTAATTATTTATAATTTGTTATTTATTTATATCGTTCTCCCTTAAATTTAAAATAAATGTCTAAAAATTTGAGTCAGAAATAAAAGCAGCAAATAATTTAATTTACCTTAATGTTCATTATTTTAAACATTGTATTTCTAATCTATTACTTTAATGAAAAACAGATGATTGGCTCTTGGGTGTTTCATCTGTAACAGTAAAAATCTGCTGAATCAAACACTCTTGTGATAATAAGTAATTCTCATTAATAATAATTAATTAAAATGTAAATGAAGTACACTTATAGAAGAAGAATCATAACGAATGAAATAAATCTGAAATGAGTCTGTTTCACATTTCATGTCAACACATTTAAAAAATACGACCGTTATTGCTTTTTCCTTTAGATTTGGCACTTACAGTCCTCCATACAAAAAAACATAATTATATTATTGATGATGTAAAACGTTTTGTTTCACCGTCGTCTTTGTCGTCTGGCAGCTGCAGCAGGAAGTTCAGGATGTTGATGAGCGAGGTCAGCTGATCGCTGATGTCAAACTGACAGCACAGAGAAATCCAGAAGTCCACGTCTCGCTCCAGCGCCGCGTCCTGCTCACGAAAACACAAAAAAACCGACGTTAAACACGCAGAGACATGAAACGACACGCTAAGCTCCGCAGAAACAGAAGTAGGCGATTGTTACCTTCTCGCTGGTGGAGCCGGCGCTCTGCGTGGCGTGCAGCTTGAACAGGAGGAGCATTAGGACCCAGAGGAAGCGGGCGGGACCCAGCGTGGTCACCAGCTGACACAGGATTGGCAGCCGCCGGTGCTCGGGCACGTGGGGCAGCGCGTCAGCAAACACGTGCATGATCTTCGTCACCACGGCCATCACGTGAGAGGCAGAGCTTCCATCAGAAAGCTGCTGGGCCTGGAAGAGGAGGAGGAGAAGCGACGAAGAATTATCGCCACGCCACTCGTGTAAAACGGACACGTTTGTCGGCACTGAGGCCGCCTCACCTGGATCAGGGCAGGTATGACCATCTGCACAGTCTTGTCGATGACTCTGAAGCTGTAGGCGTCGTCCAGCCGCATGATGCTGGCGCCCATGAAGGTGAAGATGGGCATGATGTTGTGGAGGACTTTCTCCTGCAGGAGGAGGAACACGAACACGGGTCGTCTGTTATTAAATACATGTTGTTTACTTTAATTACCAAATTTATTTATTGATTAATTTCTTTCCTTTAATTCTTCTTTTCTAAAACAACTCTGATATTAAATGTAACAAATATTTTAATTATTACTTTATTTCATCTATTTGTATCAGTTGCTCTAATTACATTATTAACTGCTTCTCGTGCTTCCCTCTTTGGATTCATTAAACTAAAATTAAAAGTTAAAATAAAAAACAAAATCATAACGTGAAAACAATCATCTAATATTTGTTTAAAATGTCGGCTGCATCGGTCCTCCGTATCTATCAGGACATCAATATGTTTACGTTTGTTGAAACAATCATTTCTGCCGCCATGATGTCATCACAGACGCGCAGAGGAGCTTCAGTCTCAGGGGCGGGGCTTAGAGTGCTCTCCGTATCAGTGACATAAAACTCTCTCAGCTGCAGACAGAGGACGAGGAGGAGGAGGAGCGAAGGTGGGGATGGACAGACAGAGAAAAGGAGGCGGAGCTCTCACGGGGAAGATGGCGGCGGCAGTGCCCAGCAGCAGCAGGGCGTGGTGGTGAGTCTGCGGCATGCCGGACGTTCGGATGCACTGAACCACGAGCTCCACGCTGAACTTGTCTTCATCCAGGACGTCTGCACAGAGCGAGGACAGCACAGTGAAGCAACACACACACACAGACACACACACACACACCTTCATCATCATCATCCTCCGACACCCACCTGCAGCCACAGGTCCTCCACCTGGAGACAGTTTGTGGCAGATGTTGAGCAGACAGCTGAGCAGCAGCTGTTTGGTGTACTCCATGTTGGCGTTATCGTCGGAGCTCGGCTCCATACTCCTGACCACAGACAAAGTTATTATAACTTAAATGTTTTTCATCTTTTTATTATTTCTCTCTTAAATAAACAAAGAGAAGAAGAAATAATTCCACGCAGCAGAAGCTCCACTTTTAGATTCGACCTCTCTGCAGCCCGAAGATTCACAAAATCCTGCTTCTATTTCCACATGACTCCAAACACGGATCAAATCCACACAAAGTCTTAATGAGGACTTTTACTACCAGCCTTCATTCTTTTTTCACTGATTAAATAAAATCATAAAACATCAGAAACTTGACGCGCTGTAAGACGTGGTGTTTCCTGTGATGTTACCTGGCGAGCAGAGAGAACAGAACCGGCACCAACACCTGGGCTCTCTTCAGTTTCTTCTTGTGCTGCAGCAGCTCCAGGATCAGAGTGACTCTCTGCCACGACACAGCGCCCCCCTCTGGAGCCGCATCACTGCTCCCCTGAGGTTTCCTGAACACAGCAGCGGTTCACACTGATCACTCATCGTGGACACTCCACAGACTTCCAGACATTGAAGCTGCTTCTGGGAAATTGTGGCTCTTTTTTTCCCCCTTTTTTGTAAATAAAAGCTAAGATTTTCTAGATTGTCGGGATTCTGAAGCTGGAAATATTTCCTGAAACAGTCAGAATGAAAGCAGAGATCATTCTGTTTACGTGCTGATCAGGGCCTGCAGGCTGCACGGGAACATAAACCAGAGCATAAAAACAGGTGAGAGAATGACGTCAACCTGTTTAACTGATTTCTATCAACTTCAGTTCGATAATTACATCAATAAAGTGCAAGGAAGAGAAACAAGACAACAGCGCCACCATCAGAATAAACTCTGAATTACAACATTGCTTTCAAAGCAGATCGTCATCGAAGCTCAGAATGGAGGACAGAAAAAATATGAACCTGGTTCTGTAAATAAACACAGGAGCAAACTAAATCATTCATATTCATTCATGTCACATTTTACAGAATAATCACAGCCTACAATTATTAATTTGATTAATTGTTTTAAGCTGCAGAAATCCATTTTTGTCTGAAGGAAATCAAACTGGTCGGATCACGTGACCTCAGGAACGTTTCAGGGCGTAAATACCTCTGCGACAGTCGGCTCCGCCGGGTTTGCTGCACCGTCACGCTGACTTTGGGTTTTTCTGGAGGAGTGAGCTCATTGGCCAGGAGCTGACAGTCAACGATGACCTGAGGAAAATGGAAAGGTCAAACGTTCACCGTGCAGCTCGACTCTAATCATCGATTCATCCCGAAACAAACGACCGTTTCATTATTATTCATTTTTCTTCTTTTACGAGAAAGAAAAATCTCCATTTAGATGTTGTGCAGACGATCTCGGCTCACCACTTTGAAGACGCTGCTGATGGTGTTGGTCACTGCCGGACTCCTGCTCTCCACCAGCAGGTCAAACATGGCCGACAGCAGCTTCTGCTGCACCGCCTCATCCGCGAGGGCGGAGAAGAAAGGCTTTGTGATCTGCAGAGACACGCAGAGACGTCTGAACACGTTAAATCATCACCGGTTACATAAACTTTAATCTGGGTTTTAATTAAAGACTGTCAATAAAAGACGGACAGCCTCAGCATCACTGTGAGTATGCACTTGGGTAGGGGTAGTCCCCGTCCCCTGATTGGTGGATTTGTCCTCCTGACCTGCTCGAGAGCGATGATCTGGCAGCTCGGGATGCCGGCGTGCTGCTGCGTGGAGATCTTCAGAGCTCTGATGAACAGGTCCAGGCAGTTCTGGTCTTTGGCCAGCAGGGGCGCCGACGCTTCGTTGTACTTCCCCAGGATGAGCTGCAGGAGCTGCACCTCAGCCCACAGCAGGGTGGGCGTGTCAGGGCCGGTCTCCAGGAGGCGATCGAGGACAGGAAGCAGGCTGGAGAGCACGGACTGAGAGGAGGAGGTGGTCAAACAAGACACAAATCATCGATCTTTAGACGAAGACGACATTTAACCTCATCAGACTGGACTGTGAGGTTAGATAACAGATCAATCAGCACAGGAATCAATGATCTGATCACTGCATGAAGATCTGCACTAACGCTTGTGCCATCCTTTTCTCTGGCTGTGAGCGTCACATCTCTCACGATAACGCTGCTTTCAAACACGACACGGCAGGAAATGGAAACTGTTCAGCTTCAAAGATCGTTAATCTGAGTCTGACTCTAAAACCAAGACGTCCCTTCAGCGATGAACAAACAGGTGAATGCTGCATGTCTGGCTCAGGTGCGTTCCCGCCCGCTCACCTGTCCGTTGACCTCGCTCAGCGCTCTCAGCAGGGCGGCGGCGACATACGACGGGGAGCTCGGAGTCTGAACGCTCTGCAGCAGCAGCTGCATCGCTGCCGCCAGCTTCTTCTGCTGCGGCTTCGCTTTACTGGATGACGACTCGTCGTGCAGCACGCCGAGAGCCTGCGGGCAAAAAAGTCAGAACAAAAATGACAGGAAGTCCAGATTAAAACCAATCACCAGTTTCAGAGTCCTCACCGTGCTGAGGTAGGACGGGTCGGCCACGATCTCCTCTGATGTCGTCAGGAGCTTCTCTGTGATTGGCTGGAAGGGGGACGTGTTGGCTGCCGATAGGCTCTGCAGGACGCCGAGCGCCGCCCTCCGGACCTCCCGAACCGGAGACGTGAGACAGCAGAGCAGAGACGGGACGACTGACACGCACGCACACACACGCACACACACAGAGACACACGCACACACGCACACACAGAGACACACGCACACGCGCACACACACAGACACACACAGAGACACGCACACGCGCACACACACAGACACACACAGAGACACGCACACGCGCACACACACAGAGACACACACACACACACACACACACACACACAGACACACACACACACACACACACACACACACACACACACACACACACACACACACAGAGACACACACACACACACGCGCACACACAGAGACACACACACAGAGACACACACGCGCACACACACAGAGACACACACAGAGACACACACGCGCACACACACAGAGACACACACACACACACACGCACACACACACACACACACACACACACACACACACACACACACACACACACACACACACACACACGCGCACACACAGAGACACACACACACACACGCGCACACACAGGTGTTTTAATAAACTCGTATGTCATCAGCGCGTCCTCACACTTTAGCTTTCAGAC
>VUQG01001562.1:28328-42433 GCA_015106755.1 Etia nguti | reverse complement strand
GTAGTATAAAAAATTTAAAAAAAAAAAAAAAAAAGTAACAAAGTGCTTAAACCAAACAAAAACTAACTTCTGAACATAAAATGTATGACAAAATTAAATAAATTCAATACAGTTTTAAAGCATACTCACAAGCAGATTTATCCACCTGACCTGTTGCCAACTCATCAATGAGTCAGTAATGGATGTCATTAACATGAAGTAATTAGCCAACATATCCGATTCCCACATTCACAAACCACACATTATTCAATCTGCAGCATATTTGTCAAAGGAAATCAACAAATTCTCATAGCAGGAAGCATGAACCCACTAAATTTTGCATTTTGCAAACTTAGTTTCAATTTAATTATCAGAATAGTTGCAGATTAATTTTCTGTTGAGAACTATCAACTAGTAACTGATTGGAGCTCTGATCTGAAATTATTCAGTCCATACTGGAGCACTGGAAAAGTGATAGAATTACTGAGTTGTAATTCTTTATTCTTTTATCTTCCATGCATACAGTATCCTTATGGCCCAATAGCCGTACCGGTGTCTCCCAGATAACCATCTCCCTCTATCACTCTTTCAGCTGCTGCTTGAGATAACCCCACTCCTGTGTTGACAAAGCAACGGCTCATTTATAAAGCAGAGGTCCCACCTTCTCATCCCCTATGGATACTGAAATCTCTCCACCAAACAAAGCAATCATAAGCATGAATAGAGGTCTGCTGTGAAATTCTATCTAACGTGTCTTTGCATTCTACACAGGTGACACATAGTCGAGGTCTTTGAAGAGAAGCGGTGAGCCGAGTGGGCATTCGGCAAGAAAGAAGAAGAATCTGTCATTTCACACTGGGAGGAAATCCATCCTGAGCAACTATTGTCCTGCATAATAGGTAGGAGATGGTTAAACATATCATTTTGACACTTTGGGCATTATGACACGGACAGTTTTACTGCTGCCAGAGGTGGAAGGAAGGAAACCACTTCTCATGTTACTCACATACTGATAAATATGCTGTTGCCTCTTTCTATATTTTTTATGTATCTGCTCTTTTCTTTGATCCGGTCTCTCTCCATCTTCTCTTTGCTGTTCATGTCTGTGTTGCAGGCCGTCTGTCTTCAGTCACAATAATGATTAAAAGATGTATTTCAGTAAAGTTATATTGTGTTTATCAAAATCATTTTCACGCCCAAACCTATTAAGCAGAATAATAATAAACTTTGTATATAATGACCAGACCTGAATAATCTATTAGGCAGCCCCGGGGCAAACAGTTGCTGTTTGGCCCCTGCTGACCCAACTGGTTTCAAACTGTGCCTTTTGGCCACATTTTATTGATCACAAACTAGCATTAGGAAAGGATCTGATTAGTCCCATATTTATATCACAATACAGGATGAGAACTGATACTGTTTTGTGAGTAAGAGATAAATATGAATTTACAGCTTTTTAACGCATCTGATGTCATAAATTGATTATTGTATAATGCAGATATTGTACTTTGGCACAGAACTGGGCTTGATGGTGAAGAAAGTGTATCAGGCCTAACTGCTAAAATATCTATAAGTGCTAAATTTGACATGTGGACCTAAATTGTACTATGAACATAGGCCAGGGCTGTATTTTATCATAATATCACAACAGAACCTAGTAAATAATACCACATAAGCCCATCTGCTTAAAACCAACCTGTTCTTTTTTCCAGGGTGTTAAATAGTGGTGTTTCATCAAACTCACTGATGTCTTCAGATTATGGATAAAGTGTCCTTGATTTTTGCCATGATGTGCCTGGTTTGAACATCAAAAAGACGGTCTCTTGGCATTTTAATTGAGCTTGATGACTAAGTCCCATTTTAACAAGCAGAGTTAATCCATTAAGGGTCTTATTTAATTGTTGGTTTTTCCTATATACATAATCATTTCTGATTTTCTAAAACTCCCCAAAAAGCAAAAGCAAAAAATGAAGAGCAGGGAACCAAACAATTAGACAATCTCAATCAAAACTTCTTGGTGATGATGGGGAAGAAGAATTCCCTTTTAACAGGAAGCAGAATTGGGCTCAGAGAGGGGAATCATTGATCGATCACAAATAAGAAAGGGAAGAACGTTGAAAAGCACTGATGATATTCAATAGTGGCATATATTGCTAAAGTGAGATCATAATTTTCAGCAGCTGGATTTTCCTTCCTTAGAACAACTGGCGCTCAAAGCTATATTCAAAAACTCAAACTGTGCCTTCTACAAAACTCATTGTTGAGACTCAGTGGACAAATCAGGTTGCTGATTGCCAAGTAAATGGTAACAAATCAACTGATCAATTTGCAGAAATAAAATTAATTAAAAACTGGACCCTTGATGACAATTGCTAATTTTTCTGAACTGCTAGTCCAGCCATGATGAATAAGATATGAAAGGTTCTTGAGGTGTTAATTAGATCAGGTTATTGTTGCTGCCTTCTATTATGAGCGGTTTACCTATTGATTACCTTGTTTAGGCAAACTTTTTTTCTTTTGAGCATAAAAAGACACCTGTTTGACATAGCCTCAAAACATATTTAACTGAGGTAATCAGGCCTCCATATGTTCAAGGGTTTTCACACTTGCAACCATATCATCTCTCTCCGCCTTGTCAATATGTCAGCCATCTGTTTTAAGACAATGCACTCTGCAGGGAAGAGGAGCTCAGTTCTGTTTTATGATTCCGAGGTGTGAAGCTCCCCCTCCTTTCTCCCCAACACTCTTGCGTGTATCTTCACCCACTGTGTCCACCTGAGGTCCCAGGACAGCAGTTATGGAGGATGACTGCTCAGCTCTGGTCTGCTCTTCGCCTCTTCTTTAAGGTGCAACAGAAACAATCCCATTAAGTGGTGGATCGCCTTTCACACAGATTACTGAGCATCTGGCACTCCTGCTGGAGGGGGCAGGGACAAGGTCGCTACTGCTGGCACACAGTTGCACAGTCACACCATGTACAGGCCAACAGGCCATTGTGCACACAGATTTTTTAGAATTATTATGGCAGTGTGATAAAGATGCATAGCGTGTGTTGTATGAAGCTTTAGCACAGTTTGCTTGAGTGTTAGAAGTGAGTGTAATTAGCTAAAATCTTATGTTGGTTCAATGTGAAACCAGCATCCTATTGAGCCCAACACTCACACACAATCAATCACTTTATATAGCAAACAGGCATTCACAGATTTACAGTTCTGATATGCCACTAACTGTCTTTGTGACAACTTATTTTTTCATTCTATTCTTGGACAGCAGGTGAACAGGACAACTACATACTATCATATGTGATATGTGTAAATAGTGCATACTCATACCACTCTGCAATGTTGTCTCCAGACTGAAGATCTCAACATCTCACTAGAACTGGGACTTTGACAGAAAACTTTTGCATTAAAACCAGCTTTTGATGTCTGTACATCACCTACACTCTTCTATAATGTCGGTCACTTGTTAGCTCCACTTCATTTCTCCCTACACGCCTGTGTCTTTCACCGTACTGCCGATTCTCCATACAGCCCAGCTAGTCAGGTAGGTGTTGTGTTCTAGTCTCCACGGGGCTTGGGGGCCTGAGTGTCGCCTCACGTTCACCCAGGGTGAAAGGTGAGAACTCTGAGAACAGAGTGTTCTGGTCCGCTGGAGAAGACCTGCGTGCTCCGTTCTGCTTGCTTGAGTTTGGGAAAGGGGTGACACAAGAGTAGAGAGAGAAGAATAGGTGAGAGAAAGGGATTCGAGGAGAAATGACAGACATCGAATGCCATGGGCAGGGAGAAACAAAGAAAGAGATAAAGTGGGAGTTACACATGTGAAAAAAAAAAACACACCAGCAGTGATAAGCTGTGAGCCTCTTTATTGGTCAGTTGAACTGCTGAACAACTGAAGATGCTATAAAAAACTGCAAACATAGTTTAATTCAATTAAAAGCATCTCCAGCACGTTTGTAATATTTGTATAGCAGCAGTGGATCATTGACTGTGCATCAAAGTAGTGAATCTGCAGACAATTTCTTCAAAACTATTATGTTTTCTCTCACTGACCTCAAGAGCAAAATTTCCAGCAACATACATAATCAACACAAGTGCACAATTTTTACTTAGTTTATCACTTTAATGGTTTCTAAAATAAACAAAAAAATTGACTTGCAAGTATGCTTTGGCCTATACTAGATACAAAAAACACTTAGATCTTAGATTTTTCTGTTAAAATTCACATTAGAACAGAATCACCTCTATTGTATTTCAGTAGGGAACCTTAATAATTAACATTAATTGTTTAGCTTAGGTCAACTTAACAGCTCTAGTTAAAAGCCATTAAGAGTACGCCTGTATGTGTGTGTGTGTATGAGCATGTGCTTGTGTGTTACTGAAGAAGTTAGAAGTTAAGTGAGCTAACTGCATCCAACAATTGAGTGGATTTCAGTTTTGTTGCATGCCATCTGTCAGTCGCTTTCATCTTTACTGCCCTCAAAATGAAACGTCTCGTGCTATGTCAACCAGTACTATTTCTGTTATTGCTAATAAAAACAGTAACTGTTGAATATATCAATGAATTTTAGTGAAGAGTTACAGACCAGCCCTTTATGGAAAACACACGGAAACCTCATACTTACTGACTCTGAAGTAATACAGCTAGAGTGACTGATCTCTAGAGTGGAATAGCATAACTTACTGTAAATTACTTTATGCTGCCATTGTAAATTCAAATGTGGTGGGACAGGTCAAATTTCACTGATATATCAAGCTGTAGGCACACTGTTTGCCTGTTATTTGACACTTGTCCTTTCTGTCTGTCATGTAATGATGGAGGATAGAGCCACTATTTCAGTGGCGGTTGTATAAAGACCCAAGGATATCAAGAAATAAAAAATAAATAAATAAAAAGTTGCCACCATGCTTCATGGCTGTCTTCAGAACAAAACAGATGCGCTTTAATTTATGGCCACTTTCTGTGATTGGAGAAGAAAGCTTAGAATCGATCTGGGGCCCTCTCTCTTTCACCTGTTAAGAGCTTTCCTCGTAATTGGCTGCTGCCATCACAGCGACTGCCAAAACTGCGGCCTTCTCTGCTGCACAATAGTATGTTAAAGTATGTGTAAACTGTGCCTATTTTTCTTCTGCTCTGACCATTGATTTTTAAATGAAGTATCAAAGAAAATCAATAGTAATCAACAAATAGAAGGCAACACGCTGTAGTGTCAGATCCTGGGGCACAGCTTAATCAATTTAGATGCCTGTCACAACATGGGGACGAAGGGGAGACATAAAAAAAAAGTTGAGAACCTGTTTGAATAGAAAGTAAATTGCAGGATGAGCCATTTGTCAATTGAGAGGAAGAGAGATAAAGAGACAGGGATGCAGGGCTTACCCTACACAAACCTATCCACCTCCTTCCTTTTCCTCTTTGCTTCACTATTCCCCTGCTCCTCTGGCCTGTAACAGAGCCTTCACCCATAGTTTGGGGCAATTCATGTAAAAACATTACAGTATCCCTTAGGCTGGAGATCAGATTTCACCAAAGAGACCCTTTCCAAAGAATCCTGTCCAAAATGCTTAATGAATCTTCAAGTGAACTGTGAAACAGGTAGTCTACCTGCCACTCACTGTCAACACCTAGTCATATGTCAATGTCACATGTCCCGTTTCTCGCTGCATACCTGACTGTTGAGCCAATCTTGGACCCATGGTAAAAGAAAATTGTAACCAAACCCTGAATAACTGATTTATATCATTTTAATAGATCAAGGCAGTCACACATGGGTGCCAAACAATTGACCAGCATCTTTTTGAGATGTTTCATCCAGGTTTTTTTCATTGATCCTGACAATTTCTGGGGAGGGATATACTTTTATAAGAAAACTTTTTTTTTTTCACAATAAAATTCAGTTTGGGAATTTCAGGAAGCCCGTCATCATCATCAGCACTATAGTATTGTAGAGTTGTGCATATATTTTTCTACATTTCTTATCTGGATGTGTGGTAAATGTGTTAAATAATGGCAAAAGTTAAAAAACTGAGATTCAAAAAAATGAAAGGCATACTTTCATTTTGTCTGACGTCTGGTTTGAAGGAACAAAGAACAAATTTAAAATTATCCAAAAGTTTTTGGGCTGAGAGAGATTTCAGCATATTATGTTCCTCTGAATAAAACTTCTAACTCATATAACACTGTGCTTGGCATTTAAAGCAACTTCAGGCCATGGTTTGAGCTCAAAAGTGAGATTATATCCTGGTCAAACTCTCCAACAGCAGGGGAAAAATCTAAAAGCTTTTAGTCTACAGCATGTTTCCTGACTGGGGTTGCTCTGAACTCAAGAATCAATCAAATATTGTTTGGACAATAATTCTCTGCAGGTGCTACCAATGGTTTCCCATTAAAATCACTTAATTCTGGTCAAATGTCAATCAAATGCGCCTTCATTCCTTTCACATATTAAAAAAAACGACAGAAAGCCATACCATGCCTCCCTTCAGGCTACACTTTCTACATAAATTTGAAACTAGCAAAGTTTTTGTTTGTGCCCTTGCAGGTCTGAGTAGGATTGCCCTCTTCCTCTCCCCCACAGTCTTTCTCACCCACCACCCACTTTGCCACCAGGAGCAGACCGCTGTGCCAGGCCTCCCTGCAGGCCACAGCGCTGCGAAAGTGACAACATAAGGTCCATTCTGTTCCCTGTCACTCACAGCCCCAGGCCCACTGTTAAATGGAAAAGGCTTTTAGAGGCTGTAAATGGGGAGGAAGGAAGGAGCGAGGGAGGTGGGTCACAGCGGACAATTCAGTGTGTGAGTGTGTGTGTGTGTGTGTGTGAGAGAGCGAGTGACAGATAGAGAGTCCGTTTTCATGTTTGTGCACATTGTGTGTGTCGTTCATGTTTGTGCATGTGCCATGCTTAGACATAGTGTACAGTATGCACATGTTTATTTCTAAGTTAGAATGTTTCCATATGTTTTGGCATACAGTACAGTAAGAGTTAGCATTTCACAGGTATTAATAATAGCTGTGGTTAGAACAATGATTGTGAGTCAATGTAGTGGTGGTCTGAAATCATAGACACAACTTTATGTGAGACTGTGTATGTACGTAGCACACCTAGGGAGTATGTACAGCAGGGATTTGGCAAGACAGGTTAACTCAAATGTCAGAAAAGGTCTCTGTGACTCTGTGACTATTTTCACTTTTTCTGTAGTACCTGAAACACTGCTGTGCCTTTGTGACATGACTGTTTTTGCCCTTTATTTTTATCACTAACGACCAGTTAGTGTTAGTTAGAAATAGAAATTCTTCAATCCGCAGTTATGTCTACAACAATTTATTATCAGTAAAAGAAATGTAAAAAATATTTGGGATTTTTTTTTCATCATCTATGGTAATAAATGTCTGTGTTTGTCATCTGGAATCACTATGATAGCTTTGTGACATTTCACATGTAGACTGATTTAAATCCCCACACATGTTACCAAGTGAAAATATTCATTTTCACATTACAAAATAAACCTTACATAGTTTCTCACGCATGACTGGGTGACTACACATTATGAAAATGTAACACGATGGATGCATGCACTGACAAAGCCTTGGAAACAGATGTCTACTGACTTGCTTGATAAGCAGCCTTTAAACCCAAATTCCTCACTGATCTCTTTTTATGACGAGGACTGTCTGCATCAGTCCCACAAAGGGGTGAATGCAGGGACACTTTGATTAATTGATTATTAGTTCAGCTTTGAAGTTGCATATTTCCCCCTCTTTGCCCCAGCTGATTGCTAATATTTATAACCACCAGCCGTTTAACTGAGTCCAGACTAGCTACAATATATTACTTCACACTTGGTCCTCATTTTCACCTAGAAGACTGTAAAGCTGTCATGAAGGAATAGTGTAATATTCACCTTAAAAAGGTCACAGTGGGTGACTAAGGACTAAAACTTTGGTTTACATCTTCAGGCTGTATTGACAAGGTGGATTATATAACTCTTTTTTTCAGTTGTCTGGTCTTAAGAAAATAACATAAAAACCTTACTAAGAAAATGCAGGTTGAAAACTATACAGATACAACACAGAATGCTGCTCAGTAATTCCTATATTATCCAACTCTTGGGTTTAGTTTTCTATTGTCAAATTGACATTGATCGGATTTTATGACAGTGAGATTTCTTGATATATTTTTAATGCCCTTATAATCGGTCACTTCCTCCTCAAAAAGTTAGTCATACGGAAATAGACCACAGTTCCAGGGCCAGAAATAAATGCATTTGTAATCTTTGTTCTGTTTCATTGTGCTTGTTTGTATTTATGTGTCACATTTATTCCTTTTGCACGCAATACTGCACCACCATAGATTTGGACAATCTAAACCATCTATGCACCTGAAATCACATGACTATTAATAACTTACCCAAAACAATTCTCCAAGCTATGCACACAGGTCTCTAATGAACTTCATCTATCAATACAGATGCTATTTTTAAGCCTGCCACGTTTAAAGCTTGTGTTTGAACTGCCTGCAGCTGCTCATCTTTTTGACATACTGTACCTCACCTTGCATTTTGTTCTTATGACCACTGTGTGATCTGACTTTCAAACAGCCTTGCATATTACAATATACTGACACATTTTCTTATAATGTTGACATATATTCTTATAATCTTCACTTCCTTTCTTAGATTTGGTATGACTGTAAGCCGAGAGTGCCTGTCTTGCACAGTTTTACACAAGTTTATGAGCTAATTATTTTTCTTAAAATCAGAAAATGTTTTTCTTGTGTTTTCATCTCATGACTGCAATCACACATATGATCATACATAAGAATTCCTACATGTTTGTCCTTTATTCTGTATTTGGTTTTTTTTTCTCAATTCTTCCAATTTGCCCTTTGCTACATCCACTGTTTTCCAAAGAAAAACCCTTTAGAGTGGGAGAATCTATTCCTTGAGAATATTCCTGGAGACTATTCCTGCTTAATTCCTTAACACCAGTGGAAGTACAAGTTTGTTGTATGACAAGAATGATGGATTGACTGTGATGTGCAATGGTGTTGTCAGTGGTGAGTGTGATGATAGTCAGCCGAAGGCTCTCACCTGTCGCTGTTGAGGCGAAGTGCGGGGATGGCTGGCGCCGGACCAGTCTAAACAGGAGTCATTGCTGGCTGTCTGAGCAGGTCTGATTCACAGTGAGCATATACCAAGGAGTGAGAGAGAAATCAAAATTCAGATTTTCCCCATATTTTACACACATATCTCCTGCTGCATGTACATGCTATTTGTTTGTTAGTAAGTGGAGACTATTACCACAATGTTCTTACTGTCACAATGAGTATGATGACCTTAGGACACTTGTACAGAGTGAAGTAAGTAACTCTATGTTTCTGCAGTCATATGTGTTTATTTCACACATGTAAGTGCAGATATAATTTGGTGTTTGTTCACCTTCTATTGCACAACATGGTGAGCGTAATTTTGTAAACTGAACAACTCGACTGATAAATGTAAACCAACTGGTGTTTTTTTGCAGTACATTCCCACCTCTTGCTGAATGGTGGGTTGGACTGCAGCATAACACTCCAGCATAAGGCTCCACTTCTCACTCCTGCCCTGCCCTAGTGTGTGTGTGTCTGTGTGTGTGTGTGTGTGTGTGTGTGTGTGTGAGAGAGAGAGAGAGAGAGAGAGAGCGAGTAGACTATGTGAGTAAAAGTGATGCTGGAGCAAAACCATCTGTTTGGCTAAATCATGTGCTTGCTGTCCCCTCTGCCTCCATGAGGCTGCCCTGCAGATGTTTTGGTTGTTCTTAGCTCTACATTGTTTTTGATTTTCCCTTGTCTGTTTAGAACTGGAGGGATTACGTCCCATTCCCATCCACTGAGGGACGTTTGAAGGTGCTAGTTAAACCCTGTCTGTGCCATTCGGTTATCTTGGCATCATTCAAACATGGATTTACAAGGTTAAGCCAGATGAAAAGAAGAGCTTTCTAAGTTGTTATCATTTTTTGGAATACAATAAGCATGGCATAGTATGTTAAACACATCTTAAACACTTCATTTGACCTTTTATTTTTATTCTAGAAAGGCTGTACCAGCTTTTCAGCAGTGCTCAAGTTTGACTTACAAATTATTTGCCGGTGTTTATACAGCACTTGATGTTTACTATATGTAAAGTACACTTTGAAAATGGCTTATACTACAAAAAACAGTCTTTGTTTTAATCCTTATGCACTCCATGGTAACACACTAAGATTACTCAATTTTGGGATTTTCAGCTTACATCACAGTAAAATTCCAGTTGCTGAGTGTTAGTCATTCCTGCACTTCTCTGTGACGACTGATGATTAGTTTCTTAAATACACAACCAGGACTATAGATGATTGGAGAATAAATGTAAGAAGGGGGATTTCACTGAATGAGTCTGGAATGGATCTGACTGTAACTAAGATGAGACTATACTTATAATAAACCTTTAGTGGAAAATAGTGTGTGTTAAGAGAATAGAATAGAATAGAATAGAATAGAATTTTATACATTTTTTCCGACTTCAGCCGTCTGTTTAGTGCCATCTGTCATTAATGGAAATGAGTCATGTCAACTCTAGAAGTCTTCGGGAATTTGGATCCAGTTTATCTTCCTTTTGCCTACAGAGCCTCTTAGGCTTGGTGTTAGTGGGATCTTGGTAAATGGTCTTATCTTGGTGCCCAGGCAGGGTTATCACTTCTGGCCTACCTCAGGAATAAGGACCTCAGACCTCACACAGACACTGGATATTGGAATTTAGCCAGTTATTCCTTGTAGAAAGTTCTTAAGTAACATATATCCATGTAATAGTAACAGTACATTGCAAAATGTCAAGAGACTTTTTTCAACCAGTTTCCATCATTTAACTTGATATGTGTATTTGCCGTTAGAGTCAGCCATATTTATTTTGGCTAAATTCCCCCCCTACAGTTTTTACACTCTGCTCAGCTATGCAACTACAAATTAGTCAATTGTTATTCTTGTCAGAGAAGGGGTAATAGGCCCACACTTGCCCCATGTGTTTTGAGTTGGCTTGAGTGGTGAGTGGGGCAGTTAGTGTTGACTTTCTTGGTGAAAAGTGGCCTTGATCCATCTCTGCGTGGTCACTTCCAGGTCAGACTGTAGGTAGAGTCAGCTCAGGGTGTGGAGGGGGAAAGCAGGATATCAGAGACAGGCCAAATAAACAAACCTGTCAGCCGTAGCATAGCCCTCTGACCTCCCTTGTCCCATCTGTTTTCTTATCTACTCTACTGCTAATACTGAGAACAAGTGACACCTCTCTCTGGCAAGCACTGACTGTTTTCTTTCCACTTAGCCACAGCAGAGTAGCACAAGATATGCACATGGAGACTATAGTGCAATATTGTACTGCTGATTATACAAAGGCTTGTTACAGTATCCAGAATGATAAAAGGTGGTATTTAAAATGAAAAATTTAAAGAAAAACACAACTATTATATGTGCAAACTGTATTTCTTATTTTTTATGAGAAACGTAGTGTAATGAGAAACAAATATATAAGATGTCATTGGTATTCATGTGAAAAGACAGCTAATTAAATTAGAGAACAAAGCACCAGCCAGGCTAGCAAACAATATCATGATGTAAAACCTTATTATTTTTATTCCCACCCCTTTGCACTCAATCAAAAAGGCTAGACAAGGTAGATTATATTGTATTTATTACTAGAGCCATAACCATTCTTATTTGGATACCTTTTATCAAGCTCGTTCATAGAGCCGAGGACTGATCCTGTATGTGGAGATTAGTGAAAAGGTGGTAGACAGTGACCATCACTGCTAAGAGCAAAGGAGCTGGACCTTCTAGTTAAACTCCTGGGGTGGGATGGAGGTTGGGGCGGGGGGTGCAGAAATTGTGTGGGTTCAATGAAGAAGAAGACCTGCAATAAGAACATAGGCACTGGTGATCGCTTTGTGCTTAAAACTGTGAGTGTGAGTGCAGAATGGGGTGGGGAGAGGGATAGGGGGCTAACAAGCTGTCACACAGCAGAAAAGTCTGCTGCAGTCACATCTGCCATTGAGCACAAGGGCAATGCCGGAGGGCTACAAAGTCAAAGGTCACGGTGTCCCCTGCAGAAGACTCAGATCATGTATCAACTTCAGTCAATAAACTGGCTGCTGTCACTGTTACAGACACCAACAATACTGTTCCTTTTTCTAAAGACTCACTGTCTTAGGATGTCTGTTGCTGTGATTTACAGTATATTTATTACTTCTTACTTACTTTACTCCAGGACTTTTCTATATAAATGAAATAGTTTGCATTTTAAGTTTCAAATATGTATAAGAATATTGTTTGATGTTTGAGTTGATGCCATGACCTGGTGTTAAAATGTGCTGGCCTTAGTTACTTCTGGTTATTTTGGCTGACTGAAACTTTATTAGTTTACTTCTGAGCTACTACCGACTCATATCTTTGGCAATCTGGGGACCCAGTGAACAGAACTTCAAGTTCTAATCCTAACAGAGCAAAAAGAGGATGTGTGCATGTGTGTGTTGATGCTAATCGGGCATCATAGTTTTCATTCTTCTTGTGGTAGTTCAAGTTGTGCACAGGAAAGGAAGTTGAATCAACCATCCATCCTCCGTGAAACATTGACCATTTCTGTGCACATTTCTCATGACAACATGACAATGTAAGTTTCTTTTTTTAAACTTAACTACCGTCTCTTATGTCCTGGAGCCACCTTTACATTAAGTTTTTTTTTTTTTCTGGATTATCTGATCTTGTGCTCCAGTTCTGCTTAAAAGCAATGGGAGAAGAAAATGCAGACACCATCCCCACAGTCTGCCCCTCTCTCCTTCCACCCATATACTTGTTTGGCAAAGCCTGTGCCCTCCAAGTGCAGCTCCCTCAGTGGCCGGTAATGGTTTATTTTGTGTCAAAGTGCATTTTGGTTCCACTCTGCTCAAATTTGCAGCACAAATTCAGCAGTTGTGCAATTCAAACCAGTCATGAGCTCACGTGTTTACAATGCAGGCCTGCCATTGTTTGTCACACCTTTCAAATAAAAGGTAGCCAAGATAGACAGTGTTTACAGGATACCAGGAGCTGCTGGGGGCTGCTGGGCACAACAGCTGGCAGCTTTGTCCACTGGGAGGGTGTTTAGAGGCTAATTTGATGATTGTTGAGCTTTCTCGTACCTCCCTTGTGCAGCAAAGAGATGCCTATCTTGACACTTCATGGTCACTTTCATGGCGTGTAAGTTATAGTGGTGTAAACAGTGGTTTAATAGATTATGGCTATTTGCTTTGTACTCCTCAGTACCATGGTTTCATGAAAAACGGGAAGGGTTAATTTATTGCTTCTGGCATGTTTGCGTTGACCCTTGTCCCTTATTCTATTTTATAAATACTATTATTAAACAGATGATTATAGGCTTCCCTTGTCAAATCAACTCAGGACCCCATTCAGGTAGGCACAGTTCAGACTCTCAACATGTTATAAGTAGCACAAAGTTTAAAAAAAAAACTTCCCTGTGCATTATGCAGTGGGGCTCTTACTGCCTGAACCTATAATCATTAGAGCGAAGAAATATAGACCCAATGATAATCTTTTTGGATGTTGAATGTCAGCCAAGTCTCTCGTCTGTTCTCATCAAGTTTGTTGACTTTCAACACAACCGTGCAGATTTCCCTGGCTCCTCAGTTACCTGACTATTATAGAACAATATGATAAGAAAAATGGCCTCACTCTGACAAAACACAAGTCTAGGAGAGACTCTTCAGAAGCCAAAAGAATATTACATCTGCAAAAAGGTAGGGAAATGTTTTTTTATGTTTCATTTACTTTCTACTTGAAAGGCATTGGAGATTGGTTTGGTATGGTATAGACAGTGCAAGGAAATGTACCTCAAAGTCATATGACAGACGGGTTATCAGTTAGTGATATTTGTGCATATTAAATGGTAGGGATTTCCTAAATTCTTCAGCAGAAACAAGATACAAACACAATACTGACCAACAATATCATTGTTTAATAAAGAAGTTGGTTACTTGCAAGTCAACCAAAAGCAGTCCCCTTTTTTTTTTTTTTTTTTTTTTTTTTTTTTTTTTTTTTTTTTTTTTTTTTTTTTTTTTTTTTGTATTAGATG
>VUQG01001562.1:12401-28308 GCA_015106755.1 Etia nguti | reverse complement strand
TTAATTTTTTTTTTTTTTAAAAAAAAAAAAAAAAAAATCCCCCTTTTTTTTTTTTTTTTTTTTTTTTCTGTTGTTTGCTCTGTTTTTAGTCTCTTCCAACTCTGCACTTAAGCATGTACAACTTTAGTTCCTAAATGCTCATTTACATTCAGTATCTGGTTCCAAATAATGTCTTTGTACTGACATTTGGGAACTTTCTCACTGAAAACAGATGAAAACAATACATCCTGAGAGTATTGAAAGGTAACTAAGAGCATTAAGCCAGTGGCTGCTGCATATGTATATTTAGGAATAGCTTCCTTAGGTGCACACTTTTTTATATTCACTACTATCATGGCAATATTGATTATAGTCACGATAAGGTTTTATAAAAAAAAAAAGAAAAAAAAGAATGGACAATAAAAGTGAAATGTCTATGTGCTGTTATATACAATGACAACAATTTTAAAATTAGTACCCCCCACCTCGTACATTGAATTCATTCTTCATGAGTCCATAAACCTTTCAGAACATTTAGCTTTTGTAAACATTTTGATGTAGTCGCTGCAGTACATTTATAATTCATGTTACTGTAAATTAAACAGCAGGACTCTGGCACAGCTGAATGGAATACCTAAGGGCATTCATTGCTACTTGACTAAGGATTTGTTTAGCTATGTTAAAATGTGTGTGATGGCGTGTCAGCTTCCATCACACTGTGTGTTTCTGTGTCTTGTACTGTAACAGTAGCAGGCCTGGCCCCTTTCACCACTCCCACTGCTGTCTGATCGACTTCATTCCTAGCTGTTCTCCATCTGTTGCCTGAGATCTTACTGAATAGTCATCTTTTCCACTTCTTTCTCCAGCCATCCTTTAGTTCTCCCATTTTCTCCCATCCCCTGTATTTCTCTTTCTCCACCCTCCTCTACCCTCCAACTAAGTAGTGGGGGTGAGGAATGGGCAGTACAAAGACCTCGTCTGGACCATCCGCTGACCCTGTTCCACTTTTTCCGAGGCATCAGTTCTCTAATTATTAGCTCTGCCTTAGTGTTTTTATTACAGCCAAAAATGACTGGACACAAAGGGCTAATCATAGGGTACAACAGGCTGAGTTGTGTCACTTACCTTTGGGGCAGTGTTCTTCCCATCCCACCCTGTCCACCTCTCTTGCTTATCTTTGGTCTGCTGCTCAAGAACTGAGCCTCTAATCTAATCGCTGGTCAGTGAAGCAAACATTTTGTCTCTGTCTCTGTGCCTTGTCTGTCATTGAAAGAGATATTGTTTTTCTTGCCAGCCCTATGGTTATATGTCCTCTGATTACATGCTCTTTCTTAATGCACATAAACTGCCAAGACAACTGTACTACAAAGACAACTGACATTGCAAAGACAGAGACATGACAAGCATTTAAATAAGAGGATAACAGCACCTTTTAGATGATTCCTCCTGGAAAACACCAGATGTATATGGACAATGCTTTGATGACCTTAAAAACTATGTCTCTTAAAATCTACAATTGATCACATGGCCACACAATGGCCACTCTAGCTACAAAGACTGGTATAACCGGGGAACCTTTTTTTTTAAACATAAAAACATCTTTATACCATTGATTTCCCTACATGTGTATTTCAATGTCTTTTATATGGTAAACTTTTTTGGATAATCAAAACCTGCATAGTAGTGCGGCATTGTAATTCAGTTCAATTCAATTTTATTGACAATGGCAATAGCGGGAAGGAAAAACTCCCTTTTAACAGGAAGAAACCTCCAGCAGAACCAAGCTCAGGCAGGGGTGGCCATTTGCCACAACCGGTTGGGGTTAGGGGAAGAAGACAGGACAAAGATATGCATAAGGCAATGGTATACCATGTTACCTCATAACACAACCATTCTGGGGTCAAGTCTTTTTGAGAAGACTAAAACAGGGCTGCTGAGGAAAAGAACACTTTATTTCTCCACCATATTAAGGGACATCTTTTCCTGGATGTCTTTTCAAGAACCTAAAAAGAGCCAGCCAATTACAGTGAAAAACTAATGCATTCTTCTAAGGAAAGTGACAGAAATTGTCAAACCTCAGGAATTCTAACAACAGACAGGTGTACAGCAAGGGGATTTCCAAAGCATTTCTGAGGTAATGTAGTGGCACCTTAGTTAGGACTATATTTATTCCATAAGGCCTTCTCTGTGGCAGCCTTTGAATGCAAAAAAATTATTTTGTTAACAGTCGTCTTTAATTGTAAGGTTTACTACACTAATGATCTTAAAAATAAAGCTGATAGTGTTATAATGTGACACCAGTACCTAAAGTGAATTGACTGTGAAGAGTAGGCTGGCTTTATTTGCTACGGTGTACTGCATTGTGATGGTTGCTTTTACAGCAAACTTTGTGATGAGTATTGATTGATGAGTGCGATGGAAGCACTCTGAATCCTGTCTTTCTCCTGCCCTTGCCTGTGCTGGGATGAGTCTGCCATTGTGGTAATCACCCACAGAAACACACGTCCACAGGGTTTTGTTAAGTAAACACTTTCATGATTGTTCTCAAAGATACATGTCCCATCAGGAAATCACCATTCAGACGGTAGTCGACAGAAAAATTGGAATCCAGCCAGCTGAAACCTTAGCGTTTTGCTGCATGCCAACATGTCATTTTGCTGGTGACTTCAGAATGATGAAACCCCTGGCTTGCTGAAGTTACAGACAGGAAGCTGCACAGATGCAATTGAGGGGAACGTTTGCCATGTTTTCATCTGTAATGCGTTGGGACTTGCAATATGTCGGAAACAAAGCACCCACACTTTGAGACTGTCATAGTGTCTGTTTGAAGTTGGCAGGGCAGGTTAAAATTATACTGTACATCCTTGAACTTTCAGATCCGTTTAAGACAAAGCTTGCTTATCATTGCCAACCTTGCCAAAGCCCAGGTGTTGCGAAACAAACTCTGGCACATAAAATCATGGAAATATGAGATATGTGAGATTTCAGCTTTAGATGTGATGCACTTCAAGTGTTTTTATTTGTTGTGTCATGTATACTTTTTTTATTCTGATTTGTATTAAAGGAAGAATGATGAAATATACTCATTTGGATACATAGAGGTTTTTCCATGCCTTCATTTATATCTAAACATTTAATTGAATAATTTATCAATTTGGCTTTTTTAAGTCATGAAATTAAACCACACATTATTTCAATTTATTAATTCCTTTATTAATTATGAATTAGATGTAACGATGTAGATTTACTAGTCTACTTCCTGAAACCAGCCTGAGCTGCCGAACTTCTCTTCATGTCTTCAAAAGCCTTTGTAAATCATAACAGAGAACCTTCAGAATGAAATGTCTGGATATATTCCACATGTACTCAGTGTAAATATCTCAAACAGACTTGCATACTGGCCACAGTGAAATTTCCTACAAATAGCAACTCATTGGTTGACTAATTTTATGCCCAGCTATTTGCATATATTTCTTTTTTTTTCTTCTTCTTCTACCTCTTAGCCTTTTGAAGTTGGAGGTGTTTATAACTTACACATTATACATTTTTCCAGAAGTTTTAGCAGGTAAACCATTTCAGAAAGGTCTTCCACAAAGGCTATAGAAAATATCTTAAAAATCTGTCAGGTTGGCATTGTGTTATAGGCTACATATCATATCTGAAGAAAGTTTCATCTGCAGCATAACGTTCACAGATTTGATGAATTTCGTTTCAATCTGATGATCTAACTCCTAGGGTTAGCTAAAGAGTTTGTTTTAACTTTAAACTCCTACTGAAACAAAAACCTTGGAGCTGAATGATTTCTCATGGAACATATTGATTTTTTTTTATTAATAAACTCATTACTACAGACTTCTTATCAGCAAGGGGCATTTAACACTCAAAAATAACAGCTGTGTTAAAATGAAGCAGCTCCAAAGAATAAGAGCCTGGTAATCAAATAAGAAGGTTCACTGTGGACACTTTCCCCGATTCCCTACTTCATTTATTAAAGTCTACAAAAATAATTCTATGTATGTATTCTTTTCTCCCAGGTGGTTGACTAACGCCTTCTTTCTGACAGTTTGCTTGCGTGTTCTCCTCCTCCTCCTTCTGCTCCTTCTCTTTCTGGACTCCCAGGATTAGAAGAGACCTCCCTGCTGCTGGTCTCACACAGACCTGCTTCTTCTCAACTTCTCATTCTCCGTTCTAACCCCTTTGTGTGTCTTTGAGTGTGCATTCACACATGCATTGTAGTGCGTGAGCATGTTTCAGCGTGTGTGTAATGGTGTGCTGGTATGTTATGTGTTTCTGTTGCGTTTGTCCATGCACATTCGTGTGTGTAGGTGGAGGTTAAGCACATGCGTTGCCTTTTGAGATTAAGCAGGAATGGCTAGGGATCAAAAAGGGGGAGATTGAGAGAGAGAGAGAGAGAGAGAGAGAGAGAGAAGGGGGAGAGAGAAAGAGAGAGGGAGAAAAAGGAAGGAAGGAGAACGTTGGTAGATGAGGGTGGGCTGGCTGGGGTGGGGGCAGGGGGTGCAGGGTAAATCTTTCCTCCCTGAGAATAATTTGATACCCCAGCTTGGCTAGCCGTTCTTGACTGTGTCTTGTTCTGTCCGTCACTGAACAATGCAGATGGAGTAGCGTTACAGGTCGGAAGGGAACACTGATTCTCCAGACAGGTAGTCACTGCCCCTCCCTCCTCCTCCCTGCATCCACCATTTATTCCTGTGTCTCTCACACTCAGCTACACACTACCTCCAACTCTTTTTCTCACATGCTTGCTGTCACCCCTGGATGATCTTTCTTCCCATTTTTCCCCCCTGATTCTTATTTTCTCATTGTATTTCTCTCCCTTTCTCACCCCCTCAGTCTCCTGTTGTTTCAATAGACAGACAGTTTACTCAGACCCCAACTGCACCTCCACCACCGATCCTTAACACAGTCCCATGTGCATTCCTCTGCTGGGTTTCAGAATAAAGCACAGGCACACACTGTTTGCCCTTTGTATAATGTCCTGACCTTTACCAGACCTTTTCACAATAAGGGTCCTCGTCGCCATGTTTGTTGAAACTCCCCAAAATCCACACTTCTTCTTTAATATGTCCTTTTCGCTACAAGCATCAAGATGTGATCTAGAAGAAATGCACTTTTAAGCGCCTCTATAAAACCATACGTTTTAGAAGTTTGCAGGTCTGGAGCATTCAGGAGGTGTTAACATAATGCCAAACTTGAAAGACATCAGAAATGGTCAGAGTCTAAAGACCTCAGAGTCAGTTAACTCGGTTAACGTTTTCAGTTTTTAAGCTCATGGCAATACAGTTATAAAAACACATATAGCTTGTTTAGAAGGATTGTCAGGAGAAAAAGTTGCATCTGAACAAACCACAAGACTTCTGGAACAATGACCAAAGGGACGATGTTTAACCATAATGCGCAGTACCATATTATGGCCAGTCTGCAAACACAGTTTACCACCACAAAAACCTCATGCAAACTTTGAGGCATTGTGGTGTAGGGGCAATGATTTTACTTGTTTTGCAAACACAGGACCTGGGCACCTTGCTTTTATTGAGTCAACCATAAAATCTGTATACCAAAGTATTCTAGAGTCAAATGTGAGAACATCTATCCAACAGCTAAAGCTTGGTTGATATTTGCTCATACAACAGGACAATGATCCAAAGCACAGCAGCAAATTTTCAACAGAATGGAAAGAATGAAGGTGTTGCACTGGCCCAGTCAAAGTCCAGACCTCTACCTGTTTGAAATGCTGTGGTGGAACCTTAAGAGAGCCATGCAAAAACAAATACCCACAAACCTCAATGAAATGAAGCAATGTGACAAAGGACAAAGGGCCAAATTTCCTTCACAACAATGTGAGAGACCGATGAAGTAATAGAGAAAATGGTTATTTCAAGTTATTCCTGCTAAAGCTGGTTCAAGCTAATGATTCAAGCTTAATTTATAGGGTGTACTTGTACACTCCGAGATTCATTAGCTTGCTTAGAGTACTGGGGAAACTTTCTTTATGATATGACTGTATGCATCATTATTCAAGGTGTTCTTACCCTTGTATCTCAGTATATAATTTTGCATTATTATTACATCAGTAACTACTGAAGCATCCTTGCCACACAAAGTTAATCTTATAACAACTTTTTAAAATCCATGACGTAACATCAGCAGTGTAACTTTCCGGAGCTTCATAAAACTCCTTCACTTCCATGTCATGCATTAGAAATCAAATTAGATCCTCAAATGAATTGAGTCTTTCAAGTTTACAGCAACAAATACATTTTCTCATTTTCCAATCTCGTATTTTTTCTCCCCTTAAATGTACAGAAAGTCCATTAGTACCATTTATCATTAACTTCCCTGTGTGTAAGTTGTGAGTCCGCGTGACTGTGTTAGTTTTTCTCCCTACAAAAACACAATCATTTCCCAGCGCTAAGAGCCCTTAATGGACTGGAATGGCCACTCTGAGGCTCATTAGCATTAGCCAGCTTCCTACTCTCCGTTAATGGAGAAATGCTCTTTATATTTATAATGCTTTTACAGAGAAGGGCGATCAATATCATAATCTACACGATTGTGGAATATGAAGTAAGGTTTTTGTGTGCATTAGGGAGAAAGTATTGGTTTGAGCTGCAAAACAAGAAAACACTTTGATATGGGTGTGGTTGTTGTTTAAAGGGGGATGTATGAATCCTAATGCAATAGGTAGAACAATAAAGAGATTCTGTTTATGCTACTGAAAAACTTATTAATGGCTCCAAAGTTTGCTCTATCGAATCTTGGAACTTTTGAGCTCTCCAAGCATTTACTAATTCATTTTTTAAAACCAAAACAGAAAATGCAGACTACCCAAAATGGATGAATACCACTTAAAATTTGATCAGTGTCACACTGCACATTTTGCAAACATTAGCCAAAGTTATAGGCTGTCGAGTGTTACAAAAGTTAGTTGACTTTATTGTGTTTTTGACTCTTGAAGACAATCTCCTGTAAATCTTCGTTTGTGAAGAGTGTGTGTAAGATAAGCAAGTGAGTACGGTTCTCATCTAAAGTGGGCTTCCCCAAAACCTTTCTTTCCCATGTGTGAAAGTGTTTGTGTGTGCTTATGTGGTGTGAGAGAGATTAGTCTTCTTGCGTTATCGCTAGTGTTGAGTAGTGTGAGCCAGAGAGGACTGTGACGCTAGTGAGGGATCCCATCTTTAGTTGCTAGCTATTCCTCATAGAGACATAGTGCTAACGCTCTGGGGTAAACAATAACACACATACTTGTATCTTTGGTATTTGCCATCGACTGCAAGTAATTTTCTAAGACCTCAAAAAATACTTTTATGCATTTTGACCAGTTTATAAGTCCATATAAAATAAAACAGGGGCACTCACACACACTTGCACATTAATTAACACAACACATACCCAAACTTTAATCAAACCCTCACCTAAAAACCTTAAACTTTACAGATTTTTATTACAGGAATTTGTTTTGGGGGTTTTTTGTTTTTTGTTTTGTTTTTTGTAGGGATGACACATCCCCATATTGCCACTGTAGGTCCCCGCAACATGAGTAATACCTGGAGCGCAGAAACTCACACACACATTCGCACTGAGACAAACCAGGAAGCTGTAAAAACCCACAACAGCCATGGTGGTCCACTGGGATCTGTTTCGTTCGGGGCTTGTCTTTACAGTAATGGACCACAGGAAGGACACAAAAGCCACATCATTCTCCAACATATTGTTTTAACATCGTTCATTCTTTCTTTCTATTTGCATGCACACAACAACTATCCTCAGTCATTTATTCTCTTGTTTCGTGTGCTCTTTTATTTTATTTACTGTTGGTTAATGTTTTTGCAAAACTTGTTTTTTCTGTTCCCTTCATATTTTCTTAATTTTTCAGTCTGCCTCCCTGTCTCTCTCATACCCTCACACTCAGTTCAAACTTCATTTTTTGCTAAATGCACCACCAAAGAGTGCTGTCTTTATCACGTGTTCTCCCTCACCAAGGTCAGACTCATATGTAGTGTGAATGATACATTTGGATCAACACATTATCCCCTCCTAATCCTGTGTTTTTACTTCCTACTGGTGTGAAGTGTGCTGATGGCAGCCCAGACAGTAACTTCAGCAAGTTTACCTCCGGTGCATATTGATCAGCATCACTTAAGTAAGTCAAGTCATTAACTAAAAAGACTACAGAGGCAAAAAAGATACCTAGATCACAACAACTGCCTTTCAAAGAACCTCTGGGATTTGTTAATCCCCTTATTCTCTACAGATGCAACCTGGAGAATTTTGTCTTCAGTGCCAGGACTGAGAGTAGACAGACATAAATGAGAGTTCATTAAGCTGCACCCATCATGCTTATAGTTGTTGCTTTCTTTTCACTTAGAATGCAAAACTTAATATTCAGAGTAACTTTTGAAGCAACTGTTCTGTTTCAGATTTCAGACAAAGGTAAAGAAAGCCAGACTTGTAATTTCTAATTTCTAAATGGGTCCAGTCATGCACCTCATAGGTAGGTATCATTGCCAAACTACATAGAATGCATGCAATAGGCACAAAAAGTCACCATCCTCACAATATGTCCTAAATATAGGCTTAAAAAAAAATTGCATACTTCTCGTGTTGTTTATTTCTGTTGGATTCTTGAACATTGTTCAGTGAGCTAATTCAAAATCTTTACTGAAGCCTGGAATGTTTTGTGATCGACTTATACTGATCCATCAAATAACGTGAGTCTAGCAGAAAATAAAGACCGACTGAGGGAAAACAGTTTATAAATACATATCAGTTTATATTAAACACCATTTCTCTGTGCAACATTTTTTTGTATATTTTTTATATTCTTATTTCTCACCATGATTTTTTTTTTCTTGTTGCATTAGCCTTATTCTGCGGCTATAAAGACAATGAGAGCCAGTTGCTTGCAGGTTTTATCAGTAGCTATCGTGCATCAGTAGGAGAGCCTTTAGTTTTTTTGAGTAACTGCAAATAAAACACACCTCTCTCTCCCTGCAAAGAGTGATGACTGTAGTTCTCAAAGGGAGAAGCAGCTGCTCTCGTCCACATAAATAACCAGCTCCTGAACTTGCAGCCAGAATATGCATGTAATGTACATGGACAGTCTCCAAGACATTGACCCTAAACGTCCCTAATAAATAAAGACAAGCTCACACACAACACATTAGTAGCATTTGCCATTTCTAGGGATGTGCCCATCCATCCTCTCGCTGCTTTTCTGTCTTTCTGTCTTTCCCTCTTAGACACACACACACACACACACACACACATACAAATATTCTCTTCCTGATTCTTTGTAGGCCTGAAATGGACAATGATTAATGCTTATTTTGGTAATGTTGCTCCCCCACAGGTTTCCTTGAACTGACCCAGCAGACTGGACCTCTCATTATTGCTGTAAATCATTTGGGAGCAAGATAATAACTAGTTGCCATATTTATACACTGATGAGCAAAGAGTGAACTTTAGAAAAACTATGATATTAATTGTATGAATATGGACTTTTTATTACTCCGATCCATTTAGTATGATAAAAAGATGTGCATGACTCATATATAATCATTGTAGTTTTGTGTATGTTTTTTAAATTTTTATTTCCAGTTTAGAATTGAATTTGCTCTTATATTGATCTCGGTAAATTCTCACTTCTGCTATGTTCTGTTGTGTATCAAAGCTTTATTGTGTTTTCCGTAGTGATTATTCATGTGAATGGTAAGACATGATGAAGCACAGTTTATACAGCTCAAGTATCCACTCTTTACAATTATCCTCTTCCTTCCAACCTGGAACAGCAGCTTCTCCCTATTGTACTGTCTCTCACCAGGGTTTCACAGTCAGACACACACAGTGTCCACCGGCTCTTTCCTTTATAATTGTGACAATGTTCAGTCTTTATTTAATTAATAATGCCAAAAGATTTTACAACAGGTCACTGCTCGTTTCTGATATGAAAACACATTTAGGTATAGATAGTTTTGCTGTCAGTACACATTAGTTAATTACCTTAAGGAAGTCTAATATTCTAAATAACAAGATGAAAAAACAGTGCAATAGGTGGCTTGGGCTGTGTTTCTACGTAGACTCTGTATTTAGTCTGTAGGTTCATGCATACTCCAGTAGGTGCTGCTGGAGAGCAGCTTGAGTTGACAGTGGTGCTTGTTTCTGTCTCTACTATCTGGGCTCACCACCAACCTCCTGTCAGCAGAAAAGACCACGAATCACATCGCCTCCAGGGAGACACTGATAGAAAACGCCGCAGCAACACTGAGTGCCACTTCACACCTGAGACAGTAATTGCAAATTACACTTTATCATGCTTTTATTACCATATATAGTGTGTGCGATTTTGTTGCATCAGATAGAAGTAAAAGCAAAGACTTCCATGTATGTCATGAACACAAAACTCTTTCATATGTTCATAACAGATTAATAAAGGCAGTTTATTACATGGTGAGGAAACTTGTGAGATTATAGTCAAGCCAGTCAGTGTAACTGGTTAGTCGGGTATTCCTTACAGGTTAAGTAAGTCGTGCAAATTTCCCTCTACACTTTGCCACACCGGAAATTCACAGTACAGCCTTATACCTGGAAATTGCATACAAATAATTCAAGTCATTTTTCTTGTTATTACTAAGCTTTCTGTTGTTTTGCTGATGTGCTTGTGTCATAAAGTGGCTTCTCACAAGTACAAACACTTGCTTCACAGAGGGCTTTGAAATGGATTTTTTGGCCATAATCAGGTGCCAGGTACTCAGTGCAGTATTCTCCCGGATGATAGGCTTCAATACCTCCACATCAGCAATGGTATAAGAGGAGAACAAGTCAAAAATGGTGTTTTGTGACAGCGGATGTGATGTCAATTTAATGTCAGCTTTTTTTTTAATTGTCTTTGTCATTGCTGTTTGCCAGACACCTGACAGCAGGTACAATTAGCGCCATTATTACTTGACATAGTTGCTGATTTGTGATGTTACTTATTTTATTTACTTAATAAAACGAATAACGAATTTGTAATATGCAAGACACAAGGCACGCAAGTGCTATGACTTTATCACTCTGCAACACTGCTGTAATGTCATTTGTAGTTTCTCTTCTGCAGCTTGGAAAATCTTTGCAGTACAACATCTGTTTTGCTTGTTAAAGTAGCATAATCATGGTTTTCATCTCACTCAACAATGCACTGTGGTCCTGAATATAAAAAGGATGGCAATGTGTGCATGTGTTCCACACTTTTCTGATCTCCTGATCCACCTTCTTATTTCCTGTAATCACAGGGGGTCCACTTTGAACTCTGGGATCCGGACTTTGGGTGCACACCCCCGAGTAAGCTCATCTTCAATGATCCCTCACCACAGGTGGGATCTTTAGTCTTTTTAGTTTAAAAATGTTTAAACCACTGTAAGCATCTCAAACTAAATATTTACATTTTTCTTATGACACTGTGTGAGTGAACAAATGACAAGTAAAGATTTTTCAGGGAAGAAAGGGTACTGTCCCCAAACAAAAAAATGTAATTTGTAGCTACTCTAATCCTCTTTCCCTCACCCAGATAAAGCATCTGTTCTGGAATTTAAATTGAATTTTATACAGAGTTAAGAAAGATGAGCTAAATAGACAATATCCCACAATTTTAAGATTATTCCAGCACAATGAAAATATTGATATTTTTTGTTTGCCTATTATTCTAGTCTACTTTTATGGATTTTGGTGCTGAAATGATATCATGATAGTTACCTAAAGGATCAAAATTACAGTATTTTAACATACAAGCAAAAAAACAGTTTTACAATCTGCCTGACAAAATCAAAAACAAAAACACTTGAATTATTGGATAACATCTGCATTCACTCATTAAATTGTAACCGATGTTGTCATAGATGCTTGAGATGCATACAGTAAATATTAACCTGGGTCCAGGGTGCCACTGGACCAGCAACCACTGACAGGGTTAAGCTGTTTGGAGTAGGTGAAGAGATTACACAGCTTATTATTCACATCGTTCTCTCTCTCTCTCCCCCATCTCTCTCTCTCTCTCTCCCCCCTCACACGTCCCTCCCCCAGCCTGGCCGCATGGGGCCACTCCGAAATTTAATACCATGTCTACAACAAGATAAGGCTTTCTTACGGACAGATTAACAATATGCCCATTGTTTGTTGCCCCCTTGCAGTCCTGCAAGCAGGCAGGCACAGGCAGCCCAGGCACTAAAGCCGCGGAGTCGGGTTGTCCGATGTGAACTCTAGCAGAAAGACAGACAAATATAAAAAAGAGGGAAAGAGAGATCGAAGGAGCGTTGAAGCAAAGATGGAAGAAAAAGAATAAGGTTAGAGCAAGGATAAGAGACGTAATGACACAAAAGAGACGAACAAACTGAGAGCAAAAAGGAGAAATGCAGAGAAGAGAAAGATGGGGGGGGTGGGGGAATTCAGCAGATAGTCTCGCAGTGCTGGGTCAAGCACAGCATAGTTCCCCAGTAACAAGAGACTGGGGAAGGCATGTCAGCAGCCAAATTGCCCCTCAAACCCACTGACAAGAACTGTCAGCAGAGAAGGGAGAGGAACTCTTTCTGGCCGACTCTCATGCCAGGGTTAATCACCAGCAATTACAGAGAGGTGGAGCAATCAAAAGGCCGTGATGGTGCGGCGCTGAAGTGTGTGGGCTGCGGTAGTTGGGTGTCATAAGCCACTGCTACTCAAACGAACCTTTTTTTTCAAATGATGAAAAGAATATAATAATGGTCCTATGCAAAATGTTGAAAGAAATGTAGTGTTAAAGAGGGATCCTGTCGGTTTGTGTGTATCCGAGTGGTGGGATTATACGGGTGGGGATTCAGAGGTGATGAGGCTTTAAACTGGGGGGCACTTCAAAATGCCCTGGGGTACTGAGCACCTGGTGTCAGATCATGTCAGAGGGCACAGGGCCAAAATTCCAACTAGAGTGAATGTGAGCGAGTGATGACCATGAAAAGATGCTGATCTTGTAAAAAGTTTCATTCTTTCCAATGGAAATATTGCTTTAATTACTCACAATGTAGTAAAATCATAGTTTAAATATACCTTAGCTTCACAATGAGTTACTGCTTTACAAAGAGCCAGTTTTAATCCTTGTCTATACTTACAGATTTTAAAACAAGGCTGTATGTATTGCTTAATGTAGTTCAGTCTAGCCTAGAAACTATAATTACAAGGGGCAAATATAATGGAAGACCAAGCGGTTGTTACATTGTGTTTCAGCTTTTAGGATGCCCTTGGTTTTGAATAAATAATATGTGTTATATTCAAATTTGCAGGCAACAAATGTGTATGAAATAGTGTTTGCACGTGCATGCGTGCGTGCATCCCACCAACATGGCGCCGACGCACTTCTGAGCTAGTTGCAGACCGTTTGTATTCACATGGTGACAGTTGACAGCTGTTTTTCCTTTAATAAGATTAGCCTAAAGAAATTAGTTGTGCACTCTTTAATCTGCCATTTAACAGAGGGGGCCACCTGGGGCCCGCCTTATCCCATCCACTCTAAATGTCTAATCAAGGAAGGCTTGATTCACACAGGAACAGGAAGAGCACATCTCTGCACACAGATCTCACTGTAAAAACTCACGGATAATTTTTCAGCCAAAAGAAGACATTGTTAATATCGTGTATAAACTGACATTAGACATATTTTAACCATGTTTATTTTTTTTGTATCAGTGGCGAAGGAGGGAACAACAATGAACAATGATGGATACGAGATCGATTTGGGTTAAAGTTATGATTTACCAGTACATCTAGAGAGATGTACATCTAGGGAATATGTTGCCCACCTGTCAGAAACTGAGAAGAAACTTCCTGTAGCATCCTCCTATACTCAGCTGTTTTTCACTGTGCTTTAAACTATACCTGTTACTACAGCAATAAAAACAATGGTAAATAAATCTGTCTGCATTTGGTCCTTCGTCTCATTAGGTAACATGATATATTTAATAATAAAATAAATCTAACATATTACATAGCTAGAAGCAGGTCAAACATGTCTTTTTTATTCTGCCTACACTGTATTTTATGTAGTAAAAACTGTTTCTAAATCTTTATGCATACACTGGCTGTCAAGAAAAGTGCTGTCACCTTCATTTGCTCTCAGCAGCCTTTTCTACATGTTGGTTAATGTGGTTTCTCCGCAGTGGGAGCTGCATAAGGCTGGTTGGGAGAAATCAGCAATGGCACAGCTGCACAAGTGGGCTTTTTACTGGGCAAATCAATCAGGCAGCCCCAGGTTTGGGCCACTGCCCAGAAAGCACAGTTTGGAGGGAGTCTCACCTTACCCCTGTGCATGGGCTGAAAGGAGCCAGTATTATCACTATCCAGCACTCACCCTGTCACCTCCCCTTTCTTTTTTCCTCTGCTTCCTGCTCATGCTCTTTCTTGTCTCGTCATCTTGGTCCCGTTCTACGCTTCTACCATCATAATTTCTCTTTTTTTGCCCTTGCCTGCATTCTCCACTTCTCCCTCCCCTCTCATGCTCTGCTACTCTTTACACACTCTCCAGCTAAACAGATTGCCATCAGAAAGCTGTGATCTGAGGAGACATGTCATATCGTCCCCCCTCATTGGCTGTATGCCCCTCAAATCAGTTGTGACAGTTTCCTATTACATTGTTTACCTGCCTGGAGGAGGAAGCAGTCCTACTGTAACCATATTCAAATCTGCTCGATCTGGAATGGCCACAGCTCCATGCTTAGCTTCTTTAGGCTGATATATTTTGTGGTTTATAATGTCTGCTGTTATTCCATTGAGGATTGGTTTGAGAATGAGGACCAGATGGAGAAAGTTATCGTGGACACTGAGATGTTTATGACGAGGAATAAACAGGAGCTTGCTTTAAAATATCACAAATCTCAGCCTCTCCCCTTGACTTCTATTCCTGGTTGAAATGTTGCACACATTTTTTTGTTCTGAGTGAGGTTTCGCTCATGTTGAAATCTTAAATGGTTGCAGAAAAACAGATGAAAAAAATTTCTGCTTTTCACAACTACCAGCCTTTATATACTGCAAAATACAGTCATAACTGAAAACTCATCTAGACTTAAGATTTGCAAAAGTTAGACATAGCCACTGTTTTTTTTTCCAACTTCTTATTTTGTGTGACCATTCTTCCATCAAGCTGGGGGTTTTTTATTTTTCTGAGCCAGAAGTTGCCTTGTATCAATGAAAGGGTAATGTGCTATATTTTTAGCTATCTTTAGATAGCTTGGTTAGCAAGCTATATTCATACACTGTAGGGGCAATGAGCAGACACACATATCAGCTAATTAGTATCAGCAAAGTAACAAAATAATGAAACAATAGAATTTCACTTACAAATACTGAAGCACAAACTTTTGGAATGGCCTGTACCACACAGTAATTCATAATATTAGCCAGAGAAACCTATAAAATCCACAAAGTGCAAACAGCATATCAACAAGGTAAAGAGGTACTGTTCAAAGACAGTATGAATGAATGAGGCCTAGCACACATAGGCACACAGCAGCCTATATCTGGACACCTGTCTGTCAGCAAGGTCACATCCCTAACTCACTCATCCAATAATAATAATAATAAAATACCATGAAGAGCAGTTATGACGGGGTAAACTATCCATATGGCCAAAACTATATTCTGTACCAGGCTCTAAACATGCTTTTTTATTGTTGTAAAGTTTGAAAAGTTAAGAAGTCTTGCGAGTTACTGCAGTTTTTGCCACTTCCACCCTGGCTCCCTTTTTTTTTTATCTCCACAGCTGGCCCTTGGATTTTAGATATTATATGTGTCTTGTTTGAAATATTAGTAATGTTTCATAAACACAGAGATTTAAAAAAAAAAAAAAAAAAAATTTTTTTTATTTTATTTATTTAATTTAAAAAAATTTTTAAAAAAAAAAACTAAAAAAATA
>VUQG01001562.1:0-12381 GCA_015106755.1 Etia nguti | reverse complement strand
GTAAAAAACACAGAGATTTAAAAAAAAAAAAAAAAAAAGTTTTTTTTATTTGATGTGCTAGTGTTGCAAGTCTTTGAAGATGAGAGACTACAGAATCCATGAGAATCCATCATAGCTGTCAATGTAGAACCGCAGGCTCACTGGTCATGGGAACCCCCTTTTGTTCTTGCTTCTTATCTCTGTGGACAGGTCAGCAGGTCAGAGAGATTAGATTGTGAGGAACATGGCAGAATTTGGGAAGTAAGTCAAACAGTTTCCTTACAGCTGTCTGCTACTTCCTCACCCGTCACTGCTCCAACCCATTCCGCTGGTGCTTATTTGAAATCTTTGAATGCTACTATAATGAAATAGGATACATAGCATATTAAAAAACATGTAATATTTCTGGCTATGTTTTTTTTTTTTCCAGATAAAGATAACATAGGTGATGTGCAGGCGGTGAATGGCATGTCTGCAAAATTATAAAATCTTTGACTGATGAAGGTTTTACTTCATTCTGTAGGTATATAATTTTAAAAGCTCATTTTGTTCTCTTAAATATTTATGAAATTATTTTCTCTTAAAGTCAATGTGTATTAAGGATGCAGGTGAAGAATTTGCCTTCATGGCTGCTGATGACCTGCCCGGGGCACCATGTACACAGAACTCTCCAGAGCCTGGCAATTAGTTAATTGAAAAGTTATGTACTTGGCATGAATAATTGAATACAGGGTCTGTGGAATTAGCACTGCATTCAGAGTCACAAATGAATCCGGCAACAGTATAAATGAAAGATGGAGTCACCACAGTTTGTGTGGATTTCTTGGTTTTAATAAATTGCTTTGTAAAACTAAATCTCAGCGGGTCAAAGTTTGTCTATAGCTTTTCAAGCTAAAAAATTTGAGCCACACATTAGTAGCGTTCACATAAATACCTCCCTAAAAGAATCTATTGTGATTATATAAGAAATTCTCTGTTTTCTCTGGTAATTTAATTTGTTTCACGGTGCAATAATGTGTTATTTTTAAAGCCTATCTTTTGATCAAAAGACAGCAGCGATGTTGAATTTGTCACATTTTCATGTAAACGGAACCAGGCAGACTAAACAATGTAGACTCGTCAGAATCATTCACAAGATTGAAACACACATGGCTCATATTAGAAAACACCCAAATCGAATGGCTTTGACTGTTGCATTTATGGTCTGTGAGGCCGCTGAATTGAGAGTCTAAAAGCAAGTTGATTCTAAGAAGTGTATCCAAATACCATAAAACTGTAAAAAACAAATTACACATTGTATAAAGATAGCAATAGATATTATGTGATTTATAATGCAAAATAATAATTATTGTAATTACTATTATAATGCATCATCAGGTATTGAAAATATCTAAGCTACAATCCAAAAACTCCAGCTGATATCAAATTTAAAAGATGACTTCCCTATTTTCCACCGTTACTTGTACTGTCTGGTTTTCTTCCTCTTTATTCCTCCACGCTTCTGTCCTTTTCTGTCTGTGCTTTACATTCTTTCTATCTAACAAGCTTTCTTTGAGCTCGGACTATACTGTCCTTCTGAAGTGTTAATTCTGGGATTGGAAGGTTGACTTTGTAAAGCTTCCCTAGTTCGGCTCAGTGTTTAGCCGTGGTTTTCCGAATAGGGCTAACATGACTTGCAGGGCTCCGTTATACCCTGCTGCAAACACTTCCGAGACTTCTCACTTGCCTTTCTTTTGGCACCCAACCAGAAAGCATCTGTCACCGTGACTTCTACTAACCAGCTTCAGCCCTGAGCTTATTAATAATATAGAGACATGCACTATTATTCATGCTACAATGCTGTGGGATTCTCACTGAGACTAATCATCTATGAGAAGGTACAAAATGCTTTGAAATTTCATGCAATGAAAATGTAAGTAATTTAAATTTACAATGGTGCCATTTTTTTTATTTATCAAAGTATAATCTGACACTGTTTAGTAGAATTTTCTTTTCAAATTTACTAATCTTACATTTGCACTTTGGTTGTCTTGTGGGGAAACTGAGGAATCAACTCCAGCAAATCTTTATTGTCATATTTGCAGGTAGACTGATGTCTGTTAGATAGCCTCCATTATCATGAGTTTCAGCTGTGAAATACCACATGCTTTATTGTAACTATGAATAAATTCACCAGTCTTATTTTTCCCTACAAGCTTTCTCTGTCTTTCAGCAGGCCTCCTTCAGCGTGGTGACAGACGAATAAGCCCTGTGCAGGGTTTCCCTGCTTTGACGAAGCCGATCACTTACCGTATGAACATGAGCCAAACATTAGTACTACCACCTCTCTGTTAGCTAGCATGGTGAAGTGCTGGCCTGGCACAGTGCCTGTTTAAAACTGGCCAGCTCTGGAATTAGAACAGAGCAAGGATTCCATGACTGAGCTGTATTTACAGAGGACATTTAGATGTTGATCGTCTGTGCTTACAAGTGGATGCATCATTTATATGAATAACTTGCTGATAGATGGTGTTTAATATTTATGAAGAGTTTTTAATTGAGCCCACTTTTCACTGGGTGCTGGCAGAGTCTTCTAGCTATGCCTTGTGGCGTAAATAATCATGGCCAGTCACTGATATACAATTAGGTAACGCACAGATACTGTCGCTCTTAAAATGCTACAATTAACTAACTGTCTGCTCGTAGGGAAATTTTTGTTCATTAAGGTTTATTCAGAGATCAAATTATGCTCGAGTTAATGGAATGAGAAAAGGCCAGCCATCCATTATTGGAGAGGCCGAGGAAAAGGGTTTTTAATCCGCAATAAACAAAATGCGGCTGAATTGAGAGCAAGTGTGAAGTACTGGTCAGTCAGTAAATGACTCAAATCCTTCAAGCACTGTCTTATATGACAGTGCTTGAAGGATTATTCTTCTCAGCCTGCTGTCCGTAAACATTTCAGCTTGTTTATATGTCAGCATCAGTTATCGTAAATACTTTTTTGCTATTCACATTTCATGTAGTTTTTTCATTGTTTATGGTGATATAATTGCATGAGCCATATTCCTTCTGCTTAAAAGCAAGAGAAATATAAACATGTTATTTTATGATGCTTAAGACATTCAAATCTTCATGATTATTGTAAATGTCACACCACAATAGTAATTTGTAAATATATACAAATGATATACAAATTACCATTGTGATTATATGCAAAAGATATTTTGTAGGTTGGGAAATTTGAAATTAGAGCCACATTACATAAAATGAGTGACATAGGATCATAAAGGTGTCCATTTTAACATAATCTACCTCTTAAAATATCACAGAGAAGTCTGTAATTTGAGGTAAAGCACAATAAACTTTCATGTCCAAAGACTGACAAACTGACAATAGATGCTTTAGCAAACCCTTTTAGGTAAAGATTGTCATAACAACAAGCTTAAGTCCTATCGTGACATGTGACACACAGAGTAGGGAGACTGTGCGTAGTTTGAAATTGTAATTACTGCTGCATGTAAAGTCTGCAGTGACTGACAGCTCTAACAAAGATGTGAATGAGTGGAATTGTCTTGGAGAAGGGGAAAGCTGAAAAACGGCTCTTAGCAGCAATGATCGAACGCGGCGCAGCCTGCAGAGCTCACTTGATGTATTCTGACACACTGGGAGGTCTGGTGATGGACAGCTCTCTCTGCAGGGTATACCTTTAAGAGAAGTGGACTGCAGTCCCTCGGGGGCAGACATACCTGAGCCACTCAGACAAGGTGAGACAGATCCCTCCACTGGCTCGTCACAGGGCTCATAGAGCCTGACTACAGAAGCAGACCTGGCGACAGAATAATAGGCCAATTACCAGTGATTTGTCCTGCAGTGGGCGGAGGGAGAAAGTTCTCTGGAACTGTCACTGCCAGACAAATTTGTGATATCACAATAGTGCTTTGTCATGGTGGACTCTTTCTAAAGGTTAGAGTATTGAGTTTCAGCTTCCCATTGTTGGTGGATTTTCCCATTGTTGGAGAATGTTTTGTCATTCCCTGCTCCTCTGTACTTTGCTGCTTTATGCTTGATGCACAATTCATAAGCACAAAAAATAAATACTTTTTAAAAAAGTTAAAATATATAAATACACAGAAGAAATGGGATATAAGGTTGATTTTTATTTAATGTATGTCTGATTGTTTTTCCCCAAGATTATCCACTTTTCCAGGATCTGTCTTGTCTCTTTCCACTACAGCTTGCTGGCATTGCTTCAGACGCATTCGTTTTGGCACAGAACTTCCTCTATTTCCTCTTCCACTATCAAATTTTCCTTCGTCACTTTCCTCAGCCATCCAGCAAAGGGTGCCTTTCATTTACTGTCTGAATTATTCATTATTTTGTTTTTGTTTTTTCATTGTAGCAGTTAAAGGTCTAAGTTGCCGCTTTTTCATTCAGGTACAAGTGTAGGTGTAAGGAAGGGTTTTTTTTAGTTTATCTTGGAGAAATAGAAGTACATCCCCTTATTTCCTCAGATTTTGATGGACACGGTTTGCATTTTGGTCGTAGTCCATTGAGATATTATGCTAAGTCTGTTGTTTGGCAAAGCAGTGGACAGCCCGTTCAGGATGTACACTGCCTCTCACTCACTGCACAGTACATTACTAATAAACATGATTAATGTCACGTTTCTTTTTTTGCCTGATATTTATTCCAGCTCTTCAAAAGAAATTGTACCAGCAATATGACATATCTTACCTCTACGTTACTGACTCCTGTCTGTGTCAGCGTCAGCCCTCACTGTCTGCTCCTGCCAGTTACCATGTCAGCCCCAGCTGCCATGCTCTAATGACAGCCAGCTGTTTGATCGGCTGCGCTCCTGTCACTGAATATGTGTGAGAAACCTGCCCCTTGTTCCCTTGTTCATTCCACAGTCACATCATAACAGCAGTTTTCACAGTAGCCAGTAAATGTAACTTATAGTCATGGATATGAGAGAGTTATTGTCTGGGAATTCTCGAGCTGTGTTCACTTACAGCAGCATGGCAGGGTGAGAGGGAGAAAAGAGGCTTCACTTCACTATGCATTTATCCAAGATTTAGTCCTCGTGCCCTGGTGTGTATCTATCCTTAAAATGTTACCTTTTGCACAGAGGCTCACTTGTCTTTGATAGTGTCTCAGAAGAGTCCATCAAGAAGTACCCCGTGGCATCTAGGAGACCTAATGATGTCTCTTTAGTGCCATTTGACAGCCCTGACCCTGTGGTGTCCAAGAGATGCATTGATTTTAGGCAGAGGAGGTGGAAATGAGCGCTTCTTCTCTCTTCCTCTTTCCTGCCTTGGTTTTTAGAGGACAAGAGTTCCACAGAGCACCGTTGGCTGAGGTACAATAGATGTGCTCCATACTCAAATGTCTTAGTGCAGCATTAAGTGTGACCAGGCAACCCCACACACAATCAGTCCCTTACACTGTGGAGGTATTGGCATACAGGTCTCCATCCTGTGCTAAGCATGCCACTGAGTAAGAGATACCTGTCCATGGTATTTATAGGAGGAAGTCCGTCTCTCTGATTTAGGGTGGAAAGTGGTGCAAATGTGCAATGAAAATGTTTGCTGACTCATTATAAATCCTGAAAGGGGTTTAAGTCACAGCACTCTGAGAGATCAGACATGTGTGTGTTTGTTTGTGTACTTGCTGTGAACAAGTTTAACATTTATTGGGTTGAACCTGGACACTAATTACATAATTAGTTTAGATAACTTGGATAATTAGGCGAAATCAAGTAATCGCTTGTCCAGCCCGTTGCTTTCCATCCTTTCATCTCAGCACAGTGATTTCTTTTCAGGATGTGGACTTTGACAGCTAAACCTCAACATTTAACATTTCCTTCTTTGCCGACAGACTGGCAAACGTTTTTTTTATGCTGAATATAAGTCTGATGATTTGCAAAAGTAATTTGCTCACAAAGGGAGCATCTTGGGAAAATGTTTAAAACAATGAGCAGATTTTCTGCTGTCAAAATAATAAATACCTTATATTTATTTGAAAGCGTGGTACAATATGTCGTTGAGATGTTACTCTACTTGAGTCACTCGATTCTACTTACTTTACATATTTATGCTTTACTGAATGTGTAAAGCAAGTTTTATTCTCATTACGTAACAGACTTTAGGACAAAAAAAACCAAGTGTATGACTTCTTAAGTATATCGCTTTAAAGCACTACCTAATGCTCACTTTTTTGTTGCCTTATTATTAATACATATGTGAGGTACTAAGTCCTGTTTGCCACAGGTCCATCCTGATGTGCCAGTACTCAGGGAAAGGTATTCTCATTTTACCTCTAAGCTGTCATTAGGATAAGATGTTTCCTCTGCAAGAATGAACAAGTGTGACCTTTGGCCCCCGCCCATCCATCTTCAGGGCGGATAAGACAGAGCTATGAGATAGTGTTGTTTATTGCGTCAGCCAAACTCAGCAAACCTGCTGTTTTTCAAGCTTGCAACCTGAGTAATATGAGAAGGCAGAGAACACATTTTTTTCTGTTATTTGCTTTGGGTGCTTTAGGAGAAGCTTCTATAAATAAGTTTGCTTTTTAAGATCATCTGCAAACTGTTCTGATGAGAAAGATAGGCACTAAGCCATAAACAAAAAAACAGGAGGAACAAGAGCTGAGAAGGAGTCCATATATCAGAGTTTCAGTGTGATTACTTTGAATTATTCTAATGTGATTTCCTCCCTTGCCCCTGCTGTAAGTCAGAGCTTACTTGTGAAATATTTCCTCCTTAAAAAAAAAAAAATCTGTTAGGCAGCACAGACTCAGATCCAGTCAAAGACGTGACGCAAAGGTTGAATGTGTGGTCAGTGATTCAGGTTTAAAGCAATCCAAAATTGGAGTTGTCTATAATATATACAGTTTCTTTAACTTGATTACTACAGCACCAGTCATGATGAGAAGAGTAAATATTTCCAAGTTTGTACAGCTGGCTGGACAATAAGCTGTGTGACAGACACGAGTGGAATGACTCATGTGAGATTACTATATGCAGTGCCATCAAAATGAAAATATTTATTCAGATGATAGTGATGGCTTTTTGGAGTCGTTTTACAAAAATATGCAGCAAACCTAACTCAATTTAAGGTCTTGAAGGTACTACACTTTATTTCAACATGCAGTGACACAAAGGTACACTGAGGCACACCTAATCACCACAAGGTTTTGGGAAAAAGTGTTAAAAGGAGGGGCACAGCATTCACTCAGTCAGCGACAATGGTGATAAAATGAAATCAGCTGACTTTAAAAATTAGTTTCTAAATATGTGCTTGTAGGCAGTATACTTTAAATTTCTTCCAAACCTAGAAAGAAAACAAGATGGATTTATTTTTTGACATCTACTGTGACGCAAAACTGATTTTCTTATTGTCACGTTACATCCTCTTGACTGACTTTTAGCTGGTTATCCTAGAATATACGCAACATAGTCACTAAACACTGAAACTAAGTTTAAGGGCAGCATTTATGATCCAAAATGAAAAAAATATTCCACTAGAGTTTCAGAGAATATCTGTCTTTAAGCTATTTGCACACATAACTGCACAAACACCGTTCATGTTGTGTACAAGGAAAAACAATGTTTAATGTAAAAGCAAATTTCCAAAACAAGGAAAAAAGTTCACTGATTGAAAGAGAATCTACTTGTATTTTATGTAAGTTTAACATATAGATTATGTGCAAATTATGGACTACAAAGAGGATGTGCAGTATAAACAATGGCATTTCTCTATGTGCACATCGACTGTGGATGTATTGGTAGAGCGGGAGATAGTGGACAAGCTATCACTGCAGTGTATTTTGTCATGTGTCAGTTTACATGTCTCTACATCCTCACTCAAACTCACTCCCACTTTAATCTACTGAGCTCCTGACCTGCTGCTGTTCTGTCACCCTGACATGTTTAACAAATACTGTCTGGTTCAGGCGGGATACACCACGGTGTTACCGAGGTGTTGTTGTCTGTCGCCACAGAGGGTGATGGATTATGTAGGATTCTAACTTCTTCAAACTTCAAACGCCCCTGCTCTTTTCTTCAAGGCAGAAAAACAGATAAATCTTTGAAATACAAATATTTTTAATTTTAAAAGTCAAAAAGTGATCTATGTATTGCCCTTTCCTGTATTTAATCCAGTGACTTCCTTTTCAACAGCAGCAGCACCACACAGACTGTCTGAACAGCTCCCTTCAATCACTCAGCACAAAAGCAACAAAACACTCCTCTGTAAATATTTCAGTGGCTTCAGCACCTCGTCCAGAGTCCTGCTGCTCGCTGTCTGCTGGTCCTCGGACTGAGCCATTGTGTGTCCCATGGTAGACTGTTTTGTGTTGTGCTGCTGGACATGGCTGCGCTGTTGTAGGAAGGCAGCAGTGCCTGCATGCATGCAGTAGCAGAGGAGAGGATTAGGGGTGGTGTTTCTCTGTGTCTAACTGGCTGCCAGGCATGCTCTGCTGACTTGGCACAGAATACACAATTTACATCATTTAGTTCTGCTTATTGCTGAGTGAAAATCCAGTTTAAATAGAGTTCTGATTGTTCATTAAGGTGGGGCAACAACCAAGAAGAAAAGAGAACATTTTGTTCACTAAGTTGTATTGACATTTTATTTGCTTTATTTTGTCACAGTGCCAGCAATAGTCATCGCTTCTCTTTGTAAATTTTTTTTTTTTAGTATGATAACAGTTTTACAGTTCGCAGTCTTTTGAGGGAAGTTGTTTATGCCCACATTCCAGGATCACTGCTATAATAAATAGGAATCCTGTTTTAGAATGGATTTGCCCTTGATATGAGCCACTGTGCTTCCGTGAACCAGTCTTCAGGGAGCGCTTTCCAATAAGAGTAATGTCCCCCTTGTGCATGGCCACCATTCAACAATTTACGGGCAGATTACAGATTCTAATAAAATTTTTGCAGCCTTAATTAAAGAATCTGCTCCCCATTTTATGATTGTCCAGTTCCCCTCCACCACTTCTATCCAATTTAATTATTCTGATGTACATAATTAGCATGAGCTGGCCATTGTTCACCTCATTTGCATATTATATTGGATAATTGAATGAGAGTGGCTGATGATTAAATTAGGGTGAATGACAGATGATTCAGCTCGCAGTGTGGAAAAGTTAACAGAATGAGCAGACTGGGAATACGACATGTACCTTTTGAATATTTATACGCTCCACCAAGGTCCTCCCCCAGCAGACGCACTCTGCTAATTTAAAAAATGTGCAGCAGTGCAGCAGCAAAAATTGGGTGCTTCCAAGTAACAGAATGTTGTTTTTTCACTTCTAGCTGCTCCTTGGTGCTTATTGCTTTGCATAAAGAGGAATGAAGCCAGTTTCGAGCATATGAGAAACACCTTTTTGAATGTTTTAAATGTGCCTCTCCATCATCAAGGCAGCACATTTACAGATTGATAAGACAAATGAGACTAGTGTGGGGAAATTCATTTCCAGGCACTTCCAGTGTAAACACAGACTCCCGGTGCCTGCCTGCCTGCCATACTATAGACAGGCTGGACTTTTCTGATGAAGGAAGAGACATGTGGAACATGTTTTAAACCCATTTGAAAATGGAAATAACATGCAAATATACAAACTCCTAAATCCCAACTACGCAAACTTATTTCCTAATCAAACCCAAGAGTAAGTAACTTTTTTTTCAGTCTGCGGGAATCCTTTTTTTTCTGTTTATTGGTTGAACATGCATTTTGTCACCTTGTTAATTGATTTGTCATGACAAAAGCTAATTAGTAGTTGCATCCTACATCCATCCCTCTCCCTGGAATTTTTCCATGTGGGGTTCAGGCAGGATAAATGTTTAGAGGGAATATTTGGAACAGCTTTAGCCTTTCACATGCTAATGTAAGCACTGGCGGCACAAGAAAGCTGGCCTGACCCAGAGGCCACTCGGTGACACAGTCTGCTGATTCAGTGCCGGCAGCCCTGGCTTTGTTTATGTGTGTGCACGAGAAATAATGCACGTCATAAAAAGGAAAACTTTGAAGGGGAGCCACTATCCCCGGATGATAAATGCCCCCAGCTCTTCGGATGTAAATAACTCTTTCCAATAGTACAAAAGCCATCTCAGGAGTGACTTATACACCGTCATTTCTACAATAACACTGAGCCATGTTTCCAACCCTGGAGTTCTTCACACATTGAATCATCCTCTTGTCATCTACAAATTTGAACAAAACTGTATGACTATTTAGATGAGATTTTTTAAGTAAAATGTACTTTTTGCTACTGAGCCATCAAAGCAAAGCTTCTGATAAATACAGTAAATTAATATACTTACTTAATATACTGATGTATCCTGCAGGAGTTTTGTGCTAAATCACAGAGTGAGTTTATGCAGACAGGGTATAAAGCGCGCTCCATTAGTTTACTTCAAGGTTTGTCCATTTTCAAACACAATTTGCAACACATGTAACTTGTGTTTGTCTTTGTGTCCCACATACCTTGTAAAACCTCTTCTGTTCTCTGTGTTATAGTAAACATCAGTACACAAAGTGTCGTCTCATTGTCTGGTCGGAGTCATTTCAAGGGGCAGAGGAATTTACACAGTCTTGGGATCTGTCAGCAGGTGGTATAGGAAACTGTAAAGATAAGTCTCTTCAGCAGCTTAAGTCTAGCTTCCTTTTCACAAGAGCCTTCGGCATTTCTCAGATCTCCCAGATACAGCCGTGCCCTCACTCTTATCAGAAACCCTGACCATGCCCACTTCCAGCCCCTATTAGACCAACGCATATCTCCGATCTCCCAGTAAAGGATGTCCAGGATGTGTACACTAGGAACTGTTGTATAGTCCAAACATGTGTCTCTTTTGTTCTTTAATGTGTTGCGTTATTGTTTGTGCTTCGTGTCATCGTTGTGAAAAACAGCACATTACCAAATAAAGAAAGGGGATGACCATTTCCTTTATGGGTGATGGTTGAAATGAAAAACAAAACGAATAAAGTAAAACCGGAAGAATCAAATGTCTTACAGCTATTGATGCTTCAGGTTAAATGTGAATAACGTATACTTCTCAAATTTACCTTTTTAAACAATAAGTAATGATAGTTTTGGATACACAAAGATTTTGTAATAACAACAACCAGCCTAGATATATGTAAATTTAGATCAATCTTTGATGAACTGTTCATAGTTCTTTATTTAATACAGGTAATATTTTCACATAAAACCCAACTCCCAGAAATAACTTTTTAATTTAAAAAAAACCAAAACATTGTGTTGGCGTTAGTTGAATAGTCAGAGGTTACCGTCATCCTTTGGAGTCACCATCTGGGCACCATGGCTATCTGTATAAAAAATTCATAATAATCCACTAGTGGATCTCCATCTCCAGAGCCACATAACAAGAGCAGATAAAAATCTATAAATCTACTTGAAAGCAGGCATTCAAAGCATTTACTCACTTATACATGCATGTTTTATTTTTAATCTACTCTAAAAAGGAGTTATTTGTGAAACTGTAGTCTTGTGACTCTAAAGAACTGAAGGAGTTTACTTTATTTGACTCTGATAAACCGTTGTAGGAATAAGATGAGAGAAGAGCACATGTGCCCATTTGTCTTATCGAGTGGTCCTTCAGTGCCTCTGTTATCCTTGAAATCTCTTTCACAAAAAGTTGCAAAGAGCAGTTTAATGTAGGCTGACAGGCTGAGAGTCGCAAAGACTTTATCGTTCTGTTTCCTAAAGCTACGAAGAGACTGCCACTGCTCCAGATCCAAGCCCATAGTCCTGCCCAGCTATCTGGTTTTGCTTTATGTCTTCCCCTGCAGCGAGCACTTGACGAAGGACAATTTGTTTGGATGTTTAATGCTGTGGCACTGCCTGGCGTAGGATTATATGAGATGGCCCAGTGATTTGTGGTGGCTGGTAGTGGGTTGGGTAATGTGTGTTAGTGTAAGGGGAGAGCGTAGGTGCATAAAGCACACATGCGCATCAGTCTTTGTGAGTGTGTCAGTGTGGGTGTGCGTTAAGTTCCAGTTCCTCGCTCTAGCACAGACGTTCGTCTCGCACTTCTTACGCTTACATTTATGACAATAGCATCTCAGTTCCCATAGGAAGACATTTGTTCTATGTTTATCCTTTTTTCACACTATAACATTCTTTGCTTGCTGAAAGATGACTAACCTTTGAATTTCATTGTTTCAAGATTTATGAAAGCCTTGCTGAGTCCTCTTTATATGTCTTGGCAGTCAGGAGAATCATTAACTTATCCTGTGAGGCTTTGCACACTGAAAAGTCCGGCCAAACGCTACCGTGAGCTTTCCCAGATCTCACTTACTTACTGACACACACACACACACAGACGCACACACACACAGACGCACACACACACACACACACACACACACACACACACACACACACACAAAAGTGGATATA